>JABSNV010001291.1:0-84151 GCA_024085815.1 Flaveria linearis | reverse complement strand
TTGTATCAACATATAAGGTTTAAATATAAGTTTTAAATAAACTATGATTTTAAAAGATAAACTTTTGAACCGAAATAAATTTATTAGTTGAAACCCATTTTTAATAGGGTTTAAACCAAGAATAGATATTTTAAAATGTTTTTTAAAACAATTATTTAATTTTTAAAATTAATAGAAAAATCCAGAAATTATTTGGTGGTCTGAAAAATATTTAAAGTTTACAAAAACAATTTTTATATTTATTAATAACTTTCTAAAAATTAATTTGGGCTAAAAGCCCTTAAAACAAATATTGGAGGTGCCCGGGTTTGAACCCGGGACCTCTTGGATGTGATGGGGAGCATGACCGGTGAACCAGGCTTACAGCCGCGGTAAACACCCGGTTTTAAATCATAAAAACATAACACGTAGCCCCTACTTCAACCGATGAACCCTAGATTCGATTTGTTTCAAATTGAACTTGAAATCGATTGTGTTTATGAAATTAACCTTGGGGCTTTTAATCCCCAAGTGAATCGAGCATGATGATGTATAGACTTACGTGCTTGTGTTCGAAAATGAGGGAGATAAGTTAAGAAACAGGTCGCCGTAGTGGTGGTGTTTGAATGTAGGATTTTTGAGTGTTTCATATGGATTTGAGTGGTGCGATCGATTAGAGACTGATAGAAGTCCATTTATATGCGATTAATTTGATTATAATAGTGTTATATAGTGGATTAGATTAGGTATGTTAAAGTGGGTTCGGTTTAGTGGTCCACTACCTACAATCCGCCTGATTTGCTCCATTATTTCGCGTATTATTGTTGGAATCTGACTCACGATCGCATTAGTGTGTTTTGGAGTCAAAACCGCGGCTTAAAACCGGGTTTTTGGTCCCGCCGGAGCCACGCCGGATCTCTGCCGACCGGCGGCCGGAAAATCCGGGGAAGAAAGTGGGCGAGGGTTGGGTTTTGTAATTTATAAATTACACAATTGGGCCCTGTAGTTTCCAAAGTTTATCATTTGAGGTTTTAAGTTTTATTTTAGTTTTATTCAATTTACAGTTTTAGTCCCTGAAGTTTAAAAGGTTGTTATTTTATGTAAAAAGTTATTATATACAGTTAAAGTTATAAAACTTTATTTTTTATTAATATTATTATCATTAATATTATTACTAATAATATCATATTATTATTCTTAATAATAGTAAAATGGATAATTTGCGATAAGCGGAAAAGTTAGTTTAAATAGTATTAAACCAAAAACTCGGGTTGTCACATTATTACGTATGAAAAACGACAAAATGAAATGTGAAAGTAGTTATGGTGGTGATGGTGCCGATGGAGGTTTTCCGACGGCGGTGGCGGCCGGTGGTGGCTCCCGGCGGCGGCGGTGCCCGGTGGAGGCCCCCGGCGGCGGCGGTGCCCGGTGGAGGCCCCCGGCGGCGGCGGTGCCCGTGGTGGCCCCCGGAGGCGGCGGTGCCGGCGGTGGTGGGCCCCGATGGCGGCGGTGCCCGGTGGTGGCCCCGGTGGCGGCGGTGGACGGTTGAGGCCCCGGAGGCGGCGGTGGACGGTGGAGGCCCCCGGAGGCGGCGGTGGCCGTGGAGGCACCTGGAGCGGCGGTGGCCGTGGAGGCCCCCGGAGGCGCGGTGGCCGGTCTGGTGGCCTGTGGTGATTGTTGTGGTTGGTGAGGGGGTGGTGTTGTGACAAAAGGGATGGAATGAAAAAAAAGAAGGGGGACTAGATGGAATGATTTGAAGGAATGGAATCAACTATGTAATAGTTCATTCCATTGCCTTTACCAACCAAAATGTTTTTTTCGTTAACCCTCAATAATTCATTTCATTCCGTCCTTCATTACTTCATACCAAACGCTGCCTTATAGGGTTGCCCCATCCCAAACCCATTTTTTGAGTCTTATTGCCAAAAAAGAATAGTAACTAAATATGTGTTTACTGTGTTAGCTTTAGATATGTCTAAATTTACCAATGTTATACCGTAAAGGATTCATAATGATGCTCGCCGCTTAAAGTTGGTCGCTAATGATTGAAAATCGCTACTAATGAGTCGCCGCTATTGAGTCGCCGCTAATAGCTTATTAGAGGCGACATTGCCACCGCTATTGGTCCTTTTTTGTTTTTTTATATATTTATTTATTTTTCAGTTTCTCAAACCCATATACATATAAAAAAATTTGAATTTCTTAGAAACACAAATGCAGTATATAAAAGTTTAAAGTTCATAAACGACATACAATGTTTATATTAAAATTAAGTAGCTAGCTTATATGTATTAACCTAACATAAAACTATAAAAAAAAACTAGTCATCCGATACACTTTTCATCCCCCTTGTCCGAATTATCTCGTAAACTTGATTTGAATCCTTTTTCCCTGTTAAGTTATAAAAAAAAGTTAATCTTGAAAAAACTTGCAATTTGCACATACAAAGATAGTATACATTTATAAGTTATTGCATTTGGTAAAGCCTATATTATAAAGTAACACATCAAACTTTAAGTATATCAAGTGTGTTCGGCATATTTTGACCATTTAAACTAAAACCTAGTTCATTTAAGGGTATTTTAGTTCAAACGAGCCAAAATACTTAAAAGGATACTAATTTGAGTTAAAACGGAGCAAAATATCACAAATCAATTTTAATAGACTTAACACATCCCAACTTTAATTATTTTAAAGTTTATTTGAGTCATTTTAACCCATTTAAACACAAATTCAAATGTTTTAAGTATGTCAAATGTTTTCCGTTCATTTTGACCATTTAAACTAAAAACTAGATCATTTAAGTGCAGTTTTAGTTCAAAAGGGTTAAAATTACCCAATGCACTTGCTATACTTAAGAAACATCATAAATTGATTTATAACGAGTCAAAATGTCATAATGACTTTAAACTGACTTAAAACATCTAACATTAAGTCTATTTAACATTCATCCATGTCATTTTGACCCGTTTAATCTCAAATTTAAATGTTTTAAGTATGTCAAGTGTACGTGACTCATTTTGCTCATTTAAACTAAAACCTTGATCATTTAATGAATTTTAGTTCAAATGGGTTAAAATCACCCAATCACACTTGATATACTTAAAAACATCATAAATTGAGTAAAAAAGGTCAAAATGTAACAAATGAACTTTAATTGACTTAACACATCCAACTTTATTATATTCATCTATGCCTTTTGACCCGTTTAATCTCAAATTTAAAATACTTTTAAGTATGTCAAGTGTGTTTGGCTCATTTTGACCCATGAAACTAAAACCTAGATCATTTAAGTGTATTTTAGTTCAAACGGGTCAAAATCACCCAAACACACTGATATACTTAAAACCATCATCATTTGAGTTAAAACGGGTCAAAATGTCACAATGAACTTAATTGACTTAACACATTCAACTTTATTTTATTATAGTTCATTCGTGTAATTTAACCCATTTAAACACAAATTAAAACCTATATCATTTAAGTGTATTTTAGTTCAAACGGGTCATCACCTCTATGTTTTCAAGTAAGCATAAATTCAAATATAGTTGTCAAGTAGCATAAATTCAATCATAATAGTAGGTTATCTCATAAACTAACTACTTTACTTCAAACTTTCAAAATACACAAATACATTTATCAACTAAGTATAAATTCAAGCAAAAATTGTAGGTTATCCAGCTCTACACGAATTCAAACAAACATTAACCCATATCATTGAGCCATACACAAATACATTTCTCAACTAAGTACATTTCTCAATTACTTTACTTCAAACTTATAAAATACACAAATACAATAGCATAACATTGAGCCAGATCCATAGCATAACAGAAAAAACATAAATTTAAATTTACCTCAGTTGTGAAATCAAAATCTAGCTCTACACTAATTCAAACAAAAATTAATAGCCTGCAAGATGATGGTATTTGAAAACCACTTCTAAATAAAAAACTAAAAACCAATCAAAAATAAAATCAAAACTAAGAACCAAACAAAACTAAATCAAAACTGAAACAAAGATACCTTTTAGCGGAGGTGTAACACCCGGATATTTCCTTTGAAGCCGGTGAAAGAAGAAAAAGAAATAAGTCAAAGTCGGGGGACCAAACTCACCAACGCAAGAAAGTTGGGTGAATGGGGATATTTGAAGGGAGGGCAGCCCTTACCCTCCCACACCCCCATTTCATCCCAAAAGAGAGAAAGAAGAGAGAAAACGGAGAAGAGAAATAGAAAGCTTGGTTCGAGCGGGTTCGAGTGAGCAAAATCGTCGTGTAGCGGGTCTAGACGAATCTCTTCTTCTTGGGGTAGTTTGTGTGAGTTCTAGGACCCCTATTTTACTCGTTTTCAACTGATTTGAGGCTGGAACACATAGTAAACCCATTTTTGTATGTGTGTGTGGTTGACCCATTTGGGTGTGATTGTGTGTGATGCGTTTGGAGTTTGATTTCAGGCTTGTTTGTTCTTGAATGGTGTTATAGTATGCATTCCTAAGGTTTAGGAGGTTGATTTAGGCTTAGAATGAGTTTGGATGAGCTTGGGGGTCGAAAATGGCAGATTGGGTTCGGGATGAACTGCATTTTGCATAAGCTAGGGCTAGGCTGTTGATTCTTTATGCCCAAGACACATAGAATATTGATGTGGTTAGTACGTCATGATCCAAGTCGGTCATACCCAATAACAAGCTTAGAAAACACCAATTATTATTAATTGATGATATTATCATGCAATTAAATAATTACACCAATTTAGGAAATGGGTTTTCTAAATAAATTGTATGTGAGAAAGAACAACTTATAAGGATATTTTATTCATGGACATTATTGTAATCTTATTTAAGTTTGTTAAATAACATCAAATAATAAAAGTGTGTGTGTTTAAGCTGTATATAAAGGTTAATTATATAACTAATAATAATACAACTAGTAACATTTAAGTGGGTGTTTTAAAATGGGGGGGAACCCATTTTAAAAGACGATGTGGCCGCCCCTTGAAGGGTACTTTTGGTCATTTTTGTTGTCTTGAGAATACACATCCATTAACACAAAAACACACTCTCGAATCAGCTCTCTCTCATACATGCAAGGGCCAAGACACCATTATTTCTCTCCTTTCTTGAAGGATTCTCGGCTGGAAATGTGTTCCAGCAGCTTGTTCTTTGAGATTTGGGTGTACATTCCTAGAAAGAAAGGTGTTTGAATCATGCTTGTGGGTATGGAAGTTTGAGGACATCTATTTTGATGTTTTTACAATTCAAAAGCAGCCCCATCTTCATCTAAATCACGTTTTTAGCAGCCCTTATGGAAGGTGTTTCATTCACGATTTTCAGCAGCATACAAAAGGTAGTTTGTATGTTACACTTTGGTTGTTATTTCTTGTGATAGCTAGTTCAAACACATATTAATGATCCTTATGTTCTGGGTTTGTTGTTGTTATGAAATGAACCTTATTTTTCAGATTATAAATGTACATATTAAGGTTTTTATCCGCTGTGTTTTTCTTGTTTAAATGGTTAAACAACAATGATAAAGGTCCAACAAACCCAACATTGCAGCTAGAGCCGCATATGTGGACGATAGCTTCTTTTGTCCTTATAAAATAGGTTTTATGGGACTTTAACAACCTATTAGAGGCTGATTTTGGTTGATTCAATAAACCCCATGTCTTTCAAAGTTATATCTTCATACTTATGATTAAACTTTGAAAGACAGAATGTCAATTGGTTGATATGTTTGCATGGTTGTTGTTTGTTTGGACAAACAAACCCTAATTTTCAGTTTATGTTGGCTGAAAATTTGGGGTTTGATGGGATTTATTTTGTTCTTGAATGTTGTCTATGATGTTTCATATTGGTGCATAACCTAGCCTTTACCTTGGTTTAATTTGGTTTTGAATGGATGTTTGTTTTGGTTGATTTCATTCATAATGGTTTGTAATATTTCTTTTGTGTTTTAGTATTGGATGTAATTTATTTATTCATTCAATGGCAATGTAATAAATAGATTAGGAGTATTTTCTTTTACTAGAAAATATGTATTAGGATATATATTTTGTAAAGAAGATGCTCGGAAGGAAGCACAAAAGGAAGACACAGGGATGGACTTGAAGCATTTGGATACAAGTTCAAGTGGGGGTCTTGGAGATCTCATCATTTGTGTTTGTTCAACCCTAGGAAAGACCGAATGACAACACTTGTGATGGCAAACAAGTGTTGTCAACAATAGTAGCTATGGTTATGCACATGTGGTTATTTATATACGCTTGTTTGATTGTGATTTTGTGAATGATTGTGTGATATTCGGATATGAAAACAATCTTAATAAAATGATCTTAACGAGCTAATATAAAAATGGTTCTTAATCATTAAGTGTTAATAAATGGTTATTAAAGGATTAATGATTTCATAATAAAATGGGTTTTCAAGAACCATAGAGTAACAATATTTGTAAGCATGTAATTACAAGGTATATAAAGTTTTCAAAGTCTAGAATTAATGGAAACTTAAATCCCTTTGGTAACAAGTCTAACACCATCCTTTTACACGACACTCGGATCACTTGGGAACTATTTGTTGGGATAAAGGTCACCTAACCACTTGTAGGGAACTTGTGTGTTTGGAGGTGATTCTAACGTATTTGGGGATAAAGGTCACCTAACCGCTTTTATGAGTAAACTCACACGTGTGTGTAAGTAGGACGACTTAATTTGGAAACCATGTGCATAGGGTCACCGAAGCATGGCGTACAATGTGTTGATGGGATTAAACATGCCAACCAAACATAAGATGTTTAACCGATCCCATAAAGGCTAGAAGTTGTAAAAGGTTGCAATTGTCAAATGTTGACTACCTTGTTATTTTAAATAATGGGATAAAGGTCACCTAACCATTATTTGAATGTAACGTTGGATTCTAGATTTTAATTATTAATTGTCTATGAGACATAAAAGGGTATTAATGATTAAAATGAAATTTTTCAAAATACTAATAAAAACTTTGTAAATTTTGTAGAATGCCACAAACAATAATGCTACCACCCCGACCGTCCATACCCTATCACTGAGAACTAATTTAGAGGGATCGTCTGAAACCATAACAACTTTATGGACTGGTCTCGAAACTTGAGAATTGTTCTCAAGCAAGAGAAAGGCCTATGTCCTTGACGATCCTATTCTAACCAACCCGACCCCGAGGATGTTGAGGCCTATAAACGATTGGCTTCAGTATACTGAGATTCCATGCGGGTATCCTGTCTCATGTTGGGAACTATGTTTCCTAAACTCCAAAAGGACTTGGAGCATCATGGGACATATGACATGATTACCTAATTGAAGGAAATGTTCCTTCAACTAGGGTGGGGTGCTTCGAAACGGTTCGAGCGCTTCTGCATGTGTCGCATGGAAGAAACCCAATCTATCATCTTATGTACTTAAAAAAAAGACCACATTGATCGCCTCGAAGGCTTAATTGTCCTATCTCAAAGGAGTTGGCCATGGATTTGATCCTTAATGCCTAACTAAAGTTTGAGACGTTCATAATGAATTACAATATGAACAGATGTGACAAGAGCATTGGTGAGCTTCACGCAATGCTCAAACAGCTGAGGCAGGGATGGGTAGAAAGTTCTACCTGTTCTCTAGATCAATAAGGGAGGCAATGGAAAGGCCATTCCCGATCCCAAGGCAAATGTTGCCAAAGGAAGGGGACATCAAAGGCAAAGGGGAAGGGAAGATTAAAGGGAACCTCTAAAACCTAAGCTTATGAAGCCTAAGGTAATGAAAAATGATCCATGCTTTGAATGTGGTGAGATAGGACATTGGAAAGGGAATTGTCCAACCTATCTCAATGAGTTGAGAATAAGAGGGATGCTCGGCAAACCTCAAGCATAACTTTCGTGATCCATATTGACTTAAATATTATATCTTCAAACATGGGTATTGGATACCGGGTGTGGAACTCACATTTGCAATCTGTTGCAAGGGTTCAAAAAAATAAACACTTTAAGAAATAAACTATGATTTGAAATTTTCAGTTGGTTTGGAAGTTGTTCTTCAAAACTTTTATATGATCCTAGTTTGACTAGGAACATAATTATAGTTTCCCTTTTCAGAGCAATATGGTTATGATTTAAAGTTGTAAACAATGGTATTTATGTCTATATGGATGATATATATTATTTCAAGGCTATGCCTTTTAATGGTATCTATGAATTGGTTCATGATGATTCATCCTATAATAACACATTATACAATCATGCACCAAGAAACTTAAATTGTTTAAGTGATTCTTATCTTTGGCATTGTCATCTTGGTTACATAAACAAGATCGGATTCGAACACTTCAACAGAATGGTCTTTTGAAAACAAATGAATATTTTTCATTTGATAAGTGTGAATCTTGTTTACAAGGTAAGATGACCAAGTCGCCCTTAGTGGTACTAACAAGAGGGCAAAAGACTATTAGGAGTCATACTTCGGATGTTGTGGTCCTTTTAAGATAATGACAAGGAATGGTGAAAGATACTTTCATTCCTTTACCGACGATTATGCGCTATGGTATTGTTTGGATCATGATAAGGCTGGTGCAACCAAATTCACTTCATAGTCATCTTTTGGTACTACATTCAAAGGCTTCCGAAGCTGAGCAAGAGATCTTCCGAAAGTCTGAAGACAGCTGAAGATATCTACTAAAGGCAAAGCTGAAGTCAACTGCTGAAGACAACAGCTGAAGCCAACAGCTGAAGACTATCTTCCGAAGACAAAGTCTGATGAAAGAGCTGAAGACAAAGTCTGAAAGCTTCCGAAGACAAAGTCTGATGAAAGAGCTGAAGACAAAGTCTGAAAGCTTCCGAAGACAAAGTCTGATGAAAGAGCTGAAGACAAAGTCTGAAAGCTTCCGAAGACAAAGTCTGCTTCCGAAGACAAAGAAGACTCCAAGCCTCGGAAGAAGCAGTCTTCCGAAGTATAAGTGCCTTCGGAAGAAGTTATTCTTCCGAAGCACTTTATCCTTCGGAAGACATTGCTATGTCCAGCAGATAAAAGTATGGTCCCTGACAGTCCGCTGCAGACCTCTGATACAGCATGGCATCTTCCTAAAGAGCCATATTGTTGACCATACTTTATCTACTGTTCACCTTTTTATGATAGTACATGTTACCAACTTTAGTTGGACAAAAGGTAAGTCAGGGACATGTCCTGACTACCAACTCTCAGGCATAATGTCTGAAGACCTCACCTCACCTAGAGTCTTGTAGTATAGATGTAAGGTTAGAGGTGTCCAGCTGGTATCAAAGTATATCCGGCTGTAGGTAGTATTATATATATCTTCTCCCCTGTAACTCTTTAGAAAAGTGATTTGAGTCCAAGTGTCTTGTAATCCTTTGAGTTGAGAAGCAATATATAAAAGTACTTGAAATTTATCTGCTGTTAAGTTTTCTTACTGCTTGTTACTTGTTATATTGTGATCAAATCTTCATAGACTGCTTGCCGAGTGTTGATTCACAGTGAGTTGAGAGAAAGACCACCCGAAATCCGATCCTGCAATTGGTATCAGAGCTCCAGGCTCTTGATTGTGAGATCTTACCATCCTAATCAACCTGTTTTTCACTCCTCACCACAATCCACTCACTCAAATGGCTGCTCTCTCCAAGGCTGATATGGAAACTGGTACCTTGACCAAGTCCCCTATGATCACCCCCTGAAGACTTTGACACATGGTGTATCAGGATGGAAGGCTTCATCAAGTGTCAAGACTCAAGGATGTGGGACTCCATTGTTAATGGTCCTTTCATACCAAGCACTACATCTGCCACTGGTAATCGCATCATTCCAAAGATGTTGATGATTACTCAGAGGAAGATAGGAAGAGAATAGAGCTAGATCAAAGGGCTATGACTTGTCTCCAAACTGCTCTCCCCAACTCCGTCTACAGACGCTTCAAGAAGTGTAAGACAGCTAAAGATTTATGGGAAGCTTTGAAGCTGATGTATGAGGGATCCAAGGAAACTCAAGAGAACAAGAAAGATCTCTTGAAGCAGCAGTTTGAGAACTTTACTTTCAAGGCTGGTGAGACCTTGACTCAACAATACTTCAGGTATGTTGAGCTAGTAGATACTCTGGCAGATATTGGAGTAGCTCTTGAGAACAGAGACATAGTTAGGAAGTTCATGTCCTCTCTTCCTAAGCTATGGACTCACTACTGTGTTGTCATCAAGAGAACTTCGGACCTTAAGACTCTTTCTCTCACAGAGTTGTATGGTATCCTAAGTGCATTTCAGATGGAGATGACCATGCAGAACTCCTCTGACCACTCCAATAACCAACAGAGTTCAGCCCTTCATGTGGTTGAAAGGGAAAGCATGGAACCACAACATCAGTTGCTATGCTACCCTGACAACTCACATACTGGACCCTTCATCACTCTACCTGAGACTCCAAAGTCTCAAAAGGTTCAACACAACTCCTTTCAGAATAGTTGTGCCTTTGTCTCTGGAAGTGGACACTCTGGTGATTTTCAATACTGCTTTGATGATCTTGAGTGCTTCAATCCAGATGATGTGGAGTACATGGACATTGTCCAGCAGATGGCTCTTTTAACTTACAGAGCGAAGAAGTTCTTCAAGAGAACTGGAAGGCAATTCCCTCAAAACCCAGTCAACAGCAAGTTTGGGTTTGATAAGAGCAAAGCAAGGTGCACAACTGCAACCAACTTGGTCACTTTGCTAGGGAATGCAAGGCTCCAAGAACAACCCGGGAACCCCACAGGCCTCCACACATCCCACTGCTCCCAAGCATGAAGAAAAGTCAACTGAAACAGCTGCTGTTGCTCAGGAAGTTGACTGGAGCTTCATGGTACAGGATGTGACTCCCGCTCAAGCACTCATGGCCGGAACAGATGATGATCAAGTATATGAACATCTTTGTACTGCTGCCTGTATTGCTAAAGTTAAATTGTATAAGGATTACATTTCGGAAATCAGATCTGAGGTTGAGTCTTTAAATGTGCTAAAATCTGACTTTAAAAGAGCTGAATCTGACTATCAAAGGAAAATTGATGAGTTAGAGAAACTGTGTCTCTTTTGAAACATGAAAAGACTAACTACAAGACTCAAATCAAAGATCTGATCTCCAAACTTTCTGAAGTTCAAGCCCAGTTAGTCACAGCTGAGGCTCAGGCCAGGAAGCAAGCTATTGCTGAGCAAAGCTTCCAAACTATTCTTGCATCAACCTCCCATTCCAAAATGTTTTTATCAAAACAAAGAAGGGTTGGGAACCAGTGAAATAGCTCCACCACACTCTTATGAGTCTATTAGACTACCTAGATGTGGTACTGAAGAGCAAGAGGTTCCAACTGCTGACCCTTCTCCATTGGAACTAGAGGATGAAGTAAAATAGTGGCCTCCACAGGGGAGAAACAGGAGGATACACCCATCTCCACCTGTGATGACCAAATCCTGACCACCAAGGCAAGAAGAAGCAGAGCTAAAGCTGCTAGAAGGACTGCTAAGAAGTTTGCAGAGTCCAAGCTTAAGTTTGACCCTAAGCAAAAGGGTGTCTTCATTTCTGCCGGGTTTCAAGTGGTAGGTACTCCTGATTCAGGAAAGGAGTGTAGTACCAGCACTCCTGTCCCACTGAAGGATCAGAAGTCGAAAGGGAAAGTTGCTGATAAAGAGAAGAAACCCAAGAAACAGCAACCTGCAAGTTCCCAGAAGACTAACATTGCATGCATAATGTGTGGTCTGCACAACCACATGGCTAAAGATTGTTACTACAATCCAGCAAGCACACATTATGCAAATAATGTCAGAAAAGAAGTAGTCAGAGAAGGTTTCTCAGTTGGACCACTTCAAAAGGTCCAAATGATGAAAAGGGAAAGTTGGTCTCGGAAGCCAAGTTGCTTTCGGAAGAAACTGCTTCTTCCGAAGGGAAAATGGCTTCGGAAGCCAAACCTTCTAAGGTTCGGAAGAACAAGAAGGCTCCCTTGAAACCATCTCAGAAGAAGACTACTTCGGAAGAAAAGGTGGTGAAGGCTTCTTCCGAAAAGAGAGAAGCTTCGGAAGAAGACCATGCTGCAAAAGCTTCAACAAGCTCATCCTCAAAGATCAACCTGCAGCCCCAACCTCTTCTTCAACAATGACCTCTATTGAACCCCATTGCATATCTTTTGGTTCAATTATGTCACTATCTTTGGAAGAGCCCGAGACCTGCAAGGCTTGGGCTTCCAAACAAAACTAACCATCTCATCTTATGTGCAGGGACATCCATTTGACAAGAACAACAATATCTGGATTGTAGATAGTGGATGCTCCAGGCACATGACAGGGAACAGATCTCTCCTTCAACAATTCCAGAACTTTGATGGAGGGCCTGTCCAATTTGGAGGTGAGGCCGGAGGATATATTTCTGGCAGAGGAAGTATATCCAATGGCAGAATAAACATTGACAAAGTTCACTTTGTCAAACAGCTTGAACACAATCTGTTAAGTGTTTCTCAATTCTGTGATCAGAAGCATCAGATGCTTTTCACAGAACATGAGTGCATTATCCTCAAACCAGGGATGACAATTCCTCCGGAATTGGTGCTTCTTAGATCTCCCAGGAAAGGGGATATGTACAAGCTGGATATGAACAATGCTTCTCCTATGGGTGAAGTATCATGCTTTCTTTCCAAAGCTGATAGTGATGAGTCAACACTATGGCATAAACGCATGTGTCATGTGAATTTTAAAACAATGAATAAATTGGCTAAAAATAACTTGGTACATGGTTTGCCTAAAAGGAATTTTTCTGCAAAGATAACTGTGTTGCATGCCTGAAAGGGAAACAACACAGATCATCTCATAAATCCAAATGTGTTAACTCTATCACTACTCCATTACACTTATTGCACATGGATCTTTTTGGTCCCACAAGTATAATGAGCATTGGAAGGAAATCATACTGCCTTGTGATCGTTGATGATTTTACAAGATTTACATGGGTATTCTTTTTAAGAAGTAAAGATGAAACTGCTGAAACTTTAAAATCTTTTATTCTTAAAATAGAAAATCAAATTGATCACAAGGTTAAGATTATTAGAAGTGATCAAGGGACTGAGTTTAAGAACTTCGTTCTTGACTCATTCTGTGACTCAAAAGGGATTGCCAGACAATATAGTGCTCCCAGAACTCCTCAACAAAATGGTGTTGCTGAGAGGAGGAACAGGACACTTATTGAGGCTGCTCGGACCATGTTAGCTGATTCAAAGCTGCCTCTAACATTCTGGGCAGAGGCAGTCAGCACTGCATGCTATGTGCAGAACAGGGTTCTTGTAGTTAAGCCCCATGGAAAAACCCCTTATGAGTTATGGAACAAGAGGCCACCGTTCATTGGCTTTCTAAGGTCCTTTGGCTGCAGTGTACCATACTTAACACAAAGGACAACTTGGCAAAGTTTGCTGAGAAGTCGGATGATGCTATCTTTATTGGATACTCTTCTAGCTCCAAAGCTTATAGAGTATACAATATTAAGAATCAACAATTTGAGGAGTCATCCAACATAGTTGTTAATGAGCACACTCCTTGTGTTAGGGGAATGGACCTGAGTATATCTTTGATTTAGAATTGTTTCCAAACTATTCTAAACCATCTTGTGAGAATGTTTCAGCTGGAACAGGTGCTCAAAGTGATGCTGATGCTGATGCAGGTCAACTATATGAGCTTCCCAGACCTATTCCAAATTCTCCAAGAGCTGAAGGGCAACAAGCTTCAACTATTCACAGATCTGACAGTGTAACTATCTCCAGAAATAGTGAAGCTTCAACAAGTGAATCACTTGATCAACCTCAAAGTTCCTCAGTGATCCACTACAACACCAGGTTGAGGGAAGTGGTATTCTGAAGGAACAGGCAACTGTTAATACTACTTCACAACCAACCATTGATGATGTTTCTCAATCATTCAATCAGTCCTCATTGAATGACTCTGAAACAGCAGTTGGACAGAGTGATCCAGTTCCTGATCAGAATATGTCTAACCTAGACTTATCTCTGCAATTGGAAGTGATTCCTCGTCTTAGGATCCACAACACTCATCCAACTGAGAACATCATAGGAAATGTCTCTGAGGGTGTGAGAACAAGAGGACAAACTCATCATGGGAATGTCTGCTTGTACTCATGCTTCCTGTCTCAGATGGAACCAAAGAAGGTAGAAGATGCCTTAAAGGATAGTAGTTGGGTTGAATCGATGCAGGAGGAGCTGCTTCAATTCAAAAGACAAAAGGTCTGGAATCTATGCCCACTACCATCTGGTCAAGTACCCATAGGCACTAAATGGGTATTCAGGAACAAGAAAGATGATAGAGGCTTGATTATCAAGAACAAGGCAAGACTAGTAGTTCAAGGGTACACCCAGGAGGAAGGAATTGATTATACTGATGTCTTTGCACCTGTTGCAAGACTTGAGGCAGTTAGGATCTTCCTTGCTTATGCTGCATCCAAGAACTTCACAGTCTACCAACTTGATGTCAAGTGTGCTTTTCTATATGGGATATAGATAGGGAAATCTATGTGTGTCAACCTCCAGGATTTGAAGACCCACAGCACCCCAACTATGTGTGCAAGCTGGACAAAGCTCTATATGGGCTGCACCAAGCACCTAGGCTGTGGTATGAGACCTTGTCTCAGTTTCTCCTGAAGAATGGATACACTAGAGGTACCATTGACAAGACTCTTTTCATCAGAAAGAGTGGAGAAGACATTTTGCTTGTACAAGTCTATGTTGATGACATCATATTTGGTTCTTCAAACGACCAAATGTGCAAAGACTTTGAAAGCATTATGAAGCAGAAGTTTGAGATGAGTTCCATGGGAAAAATGGACTTTTTCCTAGGAATCCAGGTGAAACAAATGAAGGAAGGGTTCTTCATAAGTCAATCTAAGTATGTCTCAGACATCTTAGAAAGATTTGAAATGAAGGACTGTAAACCAGCCAAGACACCCATACCCAGAAACCATAATCTTTGCCCTGACCTTGAGGGGAGGATACTGATCAACATCAGTATAGAGCAATTATTGGTTCTCTGATGTATCTCACTGCAAGTAGACCAGATATCATGTTTGCCACATGCATTTGTGCAAGATATCAGGCTGCTCCAAAGGTGTCTCACCTAGCTGCTGCAAAGAGAATCCTCAGATACCTCAAAGGAGCACCTAAACTAGGTCTCTGGTATCCAAGAATAGTGATTTCAATCTCTATGGATACTCTGACAGTGACTATGGTGGCTGCAACATTGACAAGAAATCAACATCAGGAGGATGTCAATTTCTTGGTGGAAGGATTATCTCATGGCAATGCAAGAAACAATCCTGTGTCTCTACATCAACTGCTGAAGCTGAATACATTGCTGCTGCTAGCTGCTGTGCTCAACTGCTATGGATTCAAAATCAGATGTTAGACTATGGGTTCAACTTCATGACTACTCCTATCCATATTGACAACAACAGTGCTATCTCCATTACTGAGAATCCGGTGAAGCACTCCAAGACAAAACACATTGATATCAGGTATCATTTCATTAGAGATATTCATGAGAAACACTGATAAAGTTAATCAAAGTTGACTCAAATGAACAATATGCTGATTTGTTCACAAAGGCATTTGATGAACAAAGATTTAAGTATCTCATATCAGCAATTGGGATGATAAACATTGAATAACTACCTCTTTTGAAGACCTTTTTAAATGAGTAATGTCTTGTGTCAATACAATTTAAGCCCTGTTACAAAAGATCTTTAAACTATTCCAAGTGTAAATTCCTTCCGAAGAGGAACTAACTCTCGGAAGATATTCTTGAATATCTTCCGAATCTAAATTCCTCAATGGAAATTTTCTTCTCGGAAGAGTTTTTGGTCTCGGAAGAAGCGATTGATTTTATATCAGATCTACTTCCGAAACTTATACAACTCTCCATTCGGAAAGACAGCTTTACCTTCGGAAGCAATGCCTTGCTTCGAAGATAAAGTGCCTTCAAAGGACAATTTTACCTTCGGAAGCAATATCATGCTTCGGAAGAGAAATTGCCCTCGGAAGAAAATACCTTCGAAATGTTTTACCCTCGGAAGTAAAGGTTTTTATATGTAACGGATATCTTTTGGGCCCCACTCTGTAAAAGTAAAGATTTTGTTGATATTGTCAGATTATTTAAAATTATCCTTGCCGCCAACATCATTTCTCCGCCGTAAACCACCATACCACCCACAGTAACCCCAAAACAGTTACCCTATTACCACCACCATGCCACTATTCACCCCTTTTTAAATAATATTGACTTATCAATTTCTTCTTCTTTTACCACTTTACAGCCCAAATTGTTCCCTTCACTGTCAAACCATAAATTTCACTCAAAATTCAAGCTTACCTTTTCTCCAATGGCGCTAAACCCTCAGCACAACCAACTCGCATTACTTGACTCGTCAAGGGATGCTGACTTCACCCAAATCATCACCTTTCTCACCGAATCCACCTACCTCACTGCACTTACAGTTAACCCAACGTATACTCCAACCATATGTCAGAATTTTGGAGCAACGGAGAAACTACAGTGCTGAACGGGGTTCGAGTCCTGAGAACCAGAGTTTGTGGCCAAGAGTTGGTCATCAATGAACAGATCATCAGGGAGCATCTCGAGCTTCACGATGATGGGGCTCCTACTGAGTTCCCCAAGGAAGACTTGGAAGGCACCTATATCCTCATGGGATATGAAGGCGATGTCAGCAGGTCCACAGTATACAAGTTCAACTTCTCTTACCATTGGAAGTTCCTGCTGCACATTGTTTTGCACTGCCTCTCCAACAAATCAGGGGTTGGGATCAAATCCCATATGAACTAGGATGCCTAGTTCATGGTTGGTGAGAGGCCTCAGATTCAACTACTCACGATTCGTGTTGAACAACCTAATCGCCAATCTCAGCAGGGATACATTCTTCATGTATCCCCGATTTCTTCAACACATAATCAACTGTGAGATGGAACCAAGCAAGCTTGTCTGCGCAGCTGCTCTTCCTGTTCCACACATGAGGCCTACCATCTTCAAGACACTGAAGAAGATGTCCACCAACTTCACTGGACGGTACACTCCATTACCTCCAGAGATGACTGAGCGCATAGCTCCTGGTGACATCCCTGTTCTCCCCACAGGTGATGAACCCACACCAGCAACATCCACCACAATACCAAAACCTTCTTTACCCATCAAAGCCACATATCAGAGACGCTCCAAACGAACCCTTGTTCAATCTACTCTGATTGAACAAGCTCCTTCTGTTCACACCCAAAGGACTAGAGTGGAATCATGGGCTCCCACTCAGTCCGAGGTCACACCATCCTTCACAATTGACCTCAATGTGGTTTTTGAGTCTCCTCAGTCTCAAACCCCTGAGCCCGAACCCCAAGCCTTTAGCCCACAGGGTGAGTCTCTACACTCCCCTGTGCAGCCTTCTAGGGACAGCCCCACCATAGGCTCAATGCCTGTAGACATTGATCAAGGTCCCGGGTCAGTAGGACTAACCACCCTCTCTTTCACTGACCTTTTACTCCGAACTGATGAAGAGATTACATCTCTCCATGGCCATGAAGTTGATCTACAACACCCACTGAGAGATCAACAGAGCCAAGAGGGATCCCTTGTCTCTAGCCCCCATCAGAAGCCTGCTACTGAGGTGAGTCCCACTGATGTGGAGGGGACTCATGTAGACTCAGCTGCCACTACTCAGAGTCTCTCATTGAGCTCTCAGGACAGTGGTAACATAATTAGGACTGAGTCTACGGCAACTTTGCCCATTGACATCTCTGAAAAGGATGACTCTGAGCAAAGGAAACCAGGGTGCCAAGAAACCACATCTGGTGGTGAGAGTGAGCATACTAGGTATGTTATCTCATCTCCCCGTGATTCTTCCTATGAAGATGAGGGAAGTATGCAACTAACACTTCAGTACTTGCTTTCTAAGGTCTCCAACCTCGAATCACAGGTGAAGATCTTAGAATCAAGGACTGCCACTCAGCAACTTGAGATTAACTCTCTCAAGGCTAAACTAGCTGAGAAACAGACGGAGAGGTCTGTTAGGCATGTACCAATCCAGGTCTCAATGACTTCTTCCTCTAGCTCATCTAGCTCTCAAGATGATGCTACCAAAAAGGGGGAGAAAGTTCAGAGACAAACACCTATGGAACCACAGACCCAACTCATTTCCACCCAACAAATCATTACACCACCTGAGTCATCTCAATCCTTTCTGGAGATTGACTCAAGGATGCTTCAAGATCTCTACAGACTTTTCATAAAGTTTGTATTGAGATCATCCCTAGAACAGCCCAGCCCCGACACCACACTTGCATACTTTGGGCTGAGGAGCTTCAAAGACTGACTGCACCTTCTACCACTGTGGAGGAAGTTGGTCAACCTAAGGTCTTCATGGAACCTGAGATTAGCTTCGAAGGGGAAATGGGGACTGATGGCCCAGCAACTAAACAGATGGGACAGAATCTGCAGCAGTCTCATCTTCCGAAGCTCTAGCTGAGGCTTCCGAAGTTTACATGGAAGCCTCGGAAGAACAAGACAAGTCTTCCGAGGCCGAAATAGAAGCTGCGGAAGGCCTATTTCAGATGTCCGAGGAACTGACCATCACAGATGTCATTGCTGAAATTGCATCTGAGGTGAGCAGGGAGGACATTTCTGATATACCTCCAACCCAGCACCAGCTGAACTTCTCTCTCAATCACAACCCTCCATCCAAGAACCGCCACTGTCAAGCACAATCAAGACAAAGGAAAAGAAAGTTGACTGCGGAAGAGCTTAGGAGGAGGAGAAAATTGAGAAGGCCAAAAGAAAGGTCGGTTTCCTACTGAGAAGCTGTTAGCTGCTAGCTCTAAGGCAGCTGCAGCCAATCAGAAGAAATCAACCTAAAGAGAAGAACAGCACTCATTGACCAGCTCATCAGCCTAGGAGCTGTCAATGAGGAAATACTCCTGCTACCACTAGAGGAGTTGGTGACTTTGGAGAGGTCAACCAGGCTACAACAAGAAAGGGAAGCCAGGTTGGCCTTGGAGAAGGCAGAAGAAGAGCAGAGGGAGGCAGCCCTGAAGCTGAGAGAGGAGAGGACCAAATTCCTACTCTCAAGAGGCTTCAGTCTTCCTGAACTGTCTCCACATGATGATGATATGATCCTGCTGCTCCACAACAAAGAGCAGGATCAAATGGGAAGGAAAGGAAGAAGGCTGCTAGGGAGAAGTTGAAGGTGAAGAGGAAGAGGGAGGAAGAGAAGGAGGTCACTGCTGCCAAGAAGTCAACTGACAAAGCCTGGATGAAGGACTACCTCCGGGCTCATGGCTTCTCTGGTAGGCAGGTGGGGCCTATGTCCGAAAGGACACTCCAGCGGATAGTCAGTGAAATAAAGGCTGACATCCGCTTGGGGAAGAGAAGGGAGATGTATAGGAGGGTAAAGGGAACGGTCTCAACCCCAGCCACTCAACCACAGCCGCAACCCACACCAGAACCAACCCCTTTTCCCATTAAACCCACTGATGAAACCTTCACCCCTCAACCCACAACTCTACCCAAACCTACCACATCACCTCAACCACCCAAACTACCCATCCTAAAACCCAAGACTCAACCCAAAACCACTAAACCTAAGCCTACCCAACAACAACCAAGACCATCCCTCAGCCTCCTAAACATCTCTCCTTTGAGGAAATAAAGGAGTTCAAGACGAGGCTCATTAACTGCACTACCTTGAGCAGTATCTCCTGTGAGGGAGAGCTTATCAACATCACCTATGTTGATAACTCTTCAAACTCCCTCACCCTAGGCAAATTTCTTGAATTGCCTAGAGACACCTTGGGCCAGGCTGCAAGACTTCTTGGTCTCAACTCCGATACCCTCAATGCTGAGGAGAAGAGACTAAGAAGAAGACTGGTGACTCTGCTGGATACCAGGAAAGAGGACAGGATTTCTGGTCAATCTCCTGGACCTAGAAATGCAATAATCCAGTGGAGGTTCGATGAACCTTCTCACAACTTTGTTGTGGAAAGGGAGAATGGTGAAACGAACAGGCTTAATGCCACTTCTCTACTGCATCTCAGCAGATTTGATCTTGCTGAGCTTGCAGAGAAGCCATTCTCCAATCCCTCCAACTCTGAGACTGCTGCACACATCAGAAACCACATCAGCGGTCTCCACTTGGCTGAACGAAGTAGAAGAGCCAAGATTGAAGAAGAGTTGAAGCTGAAAAGAGTGGAAGACAAGGAAAGATCAACCACCAAAGGCACAGCCTTTCTACAGATGATGGAAGGTCCTGAATTGGAACCAATAGTTCGATGGGAATATGACTATACTTCCCATCAACTAACTCTTTTCAGAGGGCCACAACAGAGGGTACACATAATCCAAGGTGACAGAGTAGAGGTTCTGTCCACCAAAGATTGTACATTCTCAGCATCACAGCAGGAAAGAATGAAGACTGATAAACACCTGCTTTCCTTGGTGCTGAGAGCTTTGAGAAGAAAAGAGAAGTGAAGTTTTGGTAGCATCAGCCTAGGGGAGTTTGTTGGATCATGATAAGGCTGGTGCAACCAAATTCACTTCATAGTCATTTTGGTACTACATTCAAAGGCTTCCGAAGCTGAGCAAGAGATCTTCCGAAAGTCTGAAGAACAGCTGAAGATATCTACTAAAGGCAAAAGCTGAAGTCAACTGCTGAAGACAACAGCTGAAGCCAACAGCTGAAGACTATCTTCCGAAGACAAAGTCTGATGAAAGAGCTGAAGACAAAGTCTGAAAGCTTCCGAAGACAAAGTCTGATGAAAGAGCTGAAGACAAAGTCTGAAAGCTTCCGAAGACAAAGTCTGATGAAAGAGCTGAAGACAAAGTCTGAAAGCTTCCGAAGACAAAGTCTGCTTCCGAAGACAAAGAAGACTCCAAGCCTCGGAAGAAGCAGTCTTCCGAAGTATAAGTGCCTTCGGAAGAAGTTATTCTTCCGAAGCACTTTATCCTTCGGAAGACATTGCTATGTCCAGCGGATAAAAGTATGGTCCCTGACAGTCCGCTGCAGACCTCTGATACAGCATGGCATCTTCCTAAAGAGCCATATTGTTGACCATACTTTATTCTACTGTTCACCTTTTTATGATAGTACATGTTACCAACTTTAGTTGGTGACAAAAGGTAAGTCAGGGACATGTCCTGACTACCAACTCTCAGGCACAATGTCTGAAAGACCTCACCTAGAGTCTTGTAGTATAGATGTAAGGTTAGAGGTGTCCAGCTGGTATCAAAGTATATCCGGCTGTAGGTAGTATTATATATATCTTCTCCCTGTAACTCTTTAGAAAAGTGATTTGAGTCCAAGTGTCTTGTAATCCTTTGAGTTGAGAAGCAATATATAAAAGTACCTTGAAAATTTATCTGCTGTTAAGTTTTCTTACTGCTTGTTACTTGTTATATTGTGATCAACTCTTCATAGACTGCTTGCCGAGTGTTGATTCACAGTGAGTTGAGAGAAAGACCACCCGAAATCCGATCCTGCATTATGTGTACTAGATGACACATAAACATGAAGCTTTTGAAGTGTTCAAAATCATCAAGAATGAAGCAGAAATCAACTCAATAAGAACTATCAAAGTTCTCCGTTAAGATAGAGAAGGAGAATACCTTGGTGAGGCCTTTTCAGGATCATCCAAGAAGTTGTGGGATTGTCTCACAACTTACTCCTCCCGGAACACCACAATATAATAGTGAGTCTAAAGGAGAAATCGAACCCTATAGGATATGGTTTGTTCTATGATGGCTATAAGCTCACTTCCTCTATCATTTTGGGGTTTCGCACTACTCTCCGCGGCTCGTATTTTGAATATGGCCCCAACCAAGAAAGTGGATTCGACAGCTTTTGAAATATGGCATGGAAGAGTTCCATCGCTATCATATTTAAAAGTATAGGGTTGTGTGAAGTCACTGGATCGCTAGACATCCGAGCGTGTTCTTGACGGAAGGATAAAAACCAAAAGATAATCAATAACACGAACAATAATCGAATGATTTTATTGATAAAACATAACGATTTTAAGCTCGTTACAACTTAAGAATCAAGACTTTTGGCAAGGGGAGATCGAGCATGATCTCCCCTCTCATCCGGCAGCGCCTGGGCGCCGGCACACTATCAAAACCCTTAGGTTTCTACACATTGAAACTGGTATATATAGGCCTCAGCCCATATTAGATGCGACTGGGCCCATTCGTGCGATTGGACCATGCGTATAGTTCAATCGTACGACTGGACCATGCGTATGGTTCAATCGTACGACTGGACCATTCTTATGGTTCATTCTTACGAATGCCCCAATCGCATCTCTCAGTCGCACGACTTGTCCATTAGCATGGCTCAGTCGTACGACTGAGTCTCATTCGCATATGCTCCTGCGAATGACCCAGTTTCATGTGTTTACAAGGTGTATAACGTTAAGCCTAGACTATTCATCAAGCAACGGACACACTATATATGACTATATTTGCTCCAACAAATTCCCCCTTGGACGTTGCTTGCGTATAGTAGATAACACCTCTTACAATCTTCAGTCAATCTTTGCTCTGGTTTCCAATAGAATCAAACGAACAACCATATTAGCCAACATTGCCGATCCGTCAGGTTACCACAATATCCCTGAAATTGAATTTAGGCACAATAGCTTTCGTTTACTTTGCAGAACACCATCATAGCAGTAAGATTCCCCAAATGACTGATTTTTCCAGATAACGACATGAACAGTTTTCCATTGCTTCAATCTTCACACAGTCTAACCTGATTAACATTAACAACTGTAGAAATTCCCCCTCACATTCAGCATATCCCAATATATAAACGTTGTGCTCTCCTAACGTCTTCATACGGTGTATTGGGCAAAAGGTTGAAGGTTCCAATCCACAGCTGACAATATCAAACAGATCAGCATGCATGTAGATTCATCATCAGAAACCTGCTTACATCATCACTTTCTGATTGCGTCTTCAATCTCTCTATACATGGATATACCCTAAGAATGAGAATCCTCTCTGTGCGGAAATAAATATTACTTGGTTGGCCCATAAATAGTCAGATGCTCCTGACTACCACACAAAATCAGCACCTACAGCTGACATCTTCTCTTATCTCTTTCGTGTTCTATCAACATTCACCTATTCTGGAAGTCCAACGAATAATGGGGTATCCATCGAACTTGTTTGACATAAGAACCTCAGGGTGAATGTCCTTTTCTCATCCTTTACTCTTGCATAGACTCTCCAGGAAAATCTTCACTATTGACCTGAAGACGAACAATACATGACCCGATAATTTTCCCCAAAAAAATTTTATTTTACCAAACTTTTTCAGAAGGCTTCCCGACTGATAAAAATGGTTTAGGGAAAAATTCGTGCAAGAAGCTGTTCCAGACTCTTTTTTTTTTGGTCTGGTACACAGCTTATTCGTGTGACTGAAATAGACGAATGAAGACATACGTACGAATGGGTGATTCGTGCGAATGGACACTCCGAATGGTTCAGTAGTACGAATGGATAACACGAATGGGTCAGTCGGGCGACTGAAGTACACGAAAGGGTCAGTCGTGCGACTGAAGGTTCATTCGTACGAATGGACATACGAGTGGTTCAGTCGTGCGAATGAGGCCCAGACGCATGGCCCAACCATGGAAGGTGTATGTTGATGACATACTACTATTTGGAAATGATATTCCAACCATGGAAGGTGTTAAAACCTGGCTTGGAAATTGTTTTTCCATAAAAGATCTCGGTGAAGCCGCCTATATTTTGGGAATAAAGATCTATAGGGATAGATCAAGACGGTTGATAGGTCTAAACCAAAGTGCATATATTGATAAAATCTTGAAAAGGTTCAAGATGGAAAACTCTAAGAAAGGTATGGTACCTATTCAAAGAGGGACAATATTGAGTGCATCTCAATGTCCAAGCTCAAAGGATGAGCAAGATCGTATGAAGGACATCCCATATGCGTCTGCTATAGGATCCATCATGTGTGCGATGATATGCACTAGACTGGACGTGTCATGCGTGTTAAGCATGACAAGCAGACATCAGCAGAATCCAGGTAATAGCCATTGGATGGCTTTTAAAGTATATTGAAATACCTTAGGATGACTAAGGATATGTTTCTAATATACAGATCTGATGAAGAGGAACTGGTTGTAAAGGGTTACACGGATGCGAGTTTCCAAACTGATCGAGATGATTCTCGATCACAATTGGGGTATGTCTCCATTATGAATGGGTAGCATTGTCCACTACAGAATACGAATACATAGCCGCCTCATTAGCAGCTTAGGAAGCTACATGGATAAAAGGTTTATCACCAATCTAAGGGTGCTCTCTACCATTTAAGACCCCTTAGAAATCTTTTGTGATAACGTGGGTGCGATTACTCAAATCAAGGAACCCCGTGCACATCAAAAGATTAGGCACAATGAGCGGAGATTCAACTACATAAGGGATGAAGTTGAAAAGGGAAAGAAATGTATTCGCAAAGTTCACAATGATCAAAACATTGCAGATCCACTCACGAAGCTCCTTCATAAGGGCAAAGCATGAAAGTCATACTTGTGCCTTAGGACTTCGATATTCTAGTGATTGGAATTGATCTGTTTAGTATTAATATTGAAAATATGGAACAATTATAACATTTAACTCATCTATATATTTATGATATTTTGAGTTATGTTCCTTTTAGCATGTTTACATCCATGAATATGTTTTATTATTCTAAATGTCCCTAGTCGGTCATATTTATGGGAACAAATATGAACGTAAGACTATTATGAACTTGGATTGGCGGATATTCATAAGGCATGAATATAGAGCAATTGGTTGCTGCCAAGGTTCATAGATATTCGTGGGATATGAATATTGGACTGACCCGCATCTCAAATCTTACTACATGGAATCTTATTTATTGATCATAAGTAAATTTGAGTAAAGGCGAATATCATTTGGTATCCTCTGACCTGAGATACATATTGGGTTTTGATATTCACCAAGTGTTATACATTGAGCTAGTTCTTCGCTAACCTGAAATAATGGTCAGTACATAAGACTATGTTCAGCTATGACATAAGGTGATTGTGAGAAACGTATGTAGTCAAAATGGGATCTATTCCTCTTATTCATTGAGAGTATGATGTCTAAGGCTTGATTAAGTTAAATCAACAAGGAATGATCATTCTGTGTCCTTGGATTTAACATGACATCTGTAATAAAAGGATAAATGATTGATTCACCTAAATCATTTCAATTTGGATACTTGAAGGGGATGATGTTATTGAATGGCTTATAAGTCATGCATATTAAGGGTAGTAAACCGTTGTTAGGAGGTATTTACTTCTTGCATCAATCTTCTATGAGTCTTTCGCAAGTGGGAGATTGTTGGATTCTTTATGCCCAAGACACATAGAATATTGATGTGGTTAGTACGTCATGATCAAAGTCGGGTCATACCCAATAACAAGCTTAGCAAACATCAATTATTATTTAATTGATTATATGATCATGCAATTAAATAATTATATAAATTTAGGAAATGGGTTTTCTAAATAAATTGTATGTGAGAAAGAACAACTTATAAGGATATTTTATTCATGGACATTATTTGTAATGTTATTTAATTTTGTTAAATAACATCAAATAATAAAAGTATGTGTGTTTAAGTTATATATTTAAAAGGTTAATTATATAACTAATAATAATACAACTAGTAACAATTTAAGTGGGTGTTTTAAAATGGGTGGGAACCCATTTTAAAAGACAATGTGGCTGCCCCTTGAAGGGTACTTTTGGTCATTTTGTTGTCTTGAGAATACACACCCATTAACACAAAAACACACTCTCCAATTCAGCTCTCTCTCTCATACATGCAAGGGCCAAGAACACCATTATATTCTCTCCTTTCTTGAGGGATTCTCGGCTGGAAATGTGTTCCAGCAGCTTGTTTTTTGCGATTTTGGTGTACAAATCCTAGCAAGAAAGGTGTCTGCATCATGCTTGTGGGTATGGAAGCTTAAGGACATCTACTTTGATGTTTTGGCCATTTAAAAGCAGCCCCATCTTCATCTAAATCATGTTTTTAGCAGCCCTTATGGAAGGTGTTTCATTCACGATTTTCAGCAGCATACAAAAGGTAGTTTGTATGTCACACTTTGGTTGTTATTTCTTGTTGATAGCTAGTTCAAACACATATTAATGATCCTTATGTTCTTGGGTTTGTTGTTGTTATTAAATGAACCTTATTTTTCAGATTATAAATGTACATATTAAGGTTTTCATCCGCTGCGTTTTTCTTGTTTAAATGGTTAAACAACAATGATAAAGCTCCAACAAACCCAACATAGGCGACCGACTGGAGGCCATCCGGCCGACTGAGGTGCGATTGGAGTTCATTCGCACGACTGAGGTTCAGTCGCACGACTGGGGGTCCAGTCGCATGGAGGTCATGCGACTGAGAGCCCATTCGCATAGGTGCTCATTCGCATAGTGTTCAACCGCATTGGTCCATTCGCATGATGTTCAGTCGCATGAAGGTCGTGCGACTGAAGGGTGCCCATACGCCCAAATAGGGCTGTTGTACCCAAGGAGGAACATAGTTAAAGTACTGACTTTCGGGGGAAAGTGCAGATTTAAGTTTTGACGTGGTAGTTCCCGTAAATACATGTAAGATGACCATTGAGGTCTTAGAGGGTAGATTGGGCATGATGATGTTGCATGTTTATGCATGATGTATGTTATGAATGTATGATGATGCCCTGTATGATGGTGCTATCTGTGTATGATGATGTTCCTTATTATAGTGTATGTTTATCTTTCCCGTGATGTTACGTGTTATGTTAAAGAATAAAACGAAAGTATTATGTAACGTAAAGCGAAAGATAATGAAAGAGGAACATGATGAATGAATGCATGCATTAATAAAGAATGAGAGTAAGAAAAGCTTGCAAGCAAACATAGGAGGTGAGCGACCTTGTTGTCGCGACAGACTCAAAATGGAATCCTTGTCTTTCAACCTCAGTAATCGTGGCTGTGTGCTACGAAGAGGGTAAAGCTTGACACTATGATTAACCATTTGTATAGAACCATTGCTGCATATCCTAGGTACTGTGGCCAGGAGGTGCGATGAACCGTTATAGAAGGTCTATGATAGGCCTAGGTCCAGAACTACGAAATAGAAGGGTATTGCATATGGCAATGGTACACCTAAACGTTACCTTAGGTACTGTGGCCAGGAGGCGCGGTGCACCGTTATAGAAGGTCTATGGTAGACCTAGGTCCAGTACCACGATACAGAAGGGTAAGGTTTATGGGTGATGAAAAGAAAAGAGGTAATGATGGAAGAGTAAGTATGACAAGAAAGTATGATGAATGAACGAAAGTTAAAGTAATAAACAAATGAAAGTAATGAACAAACGAAGGTAATAATAGAGTACGAAACGGGATCCTTGTCACTCGACCTCCGTAATCATGGCAGCGTACCATGAAGAGGGTAAAGTTTGACAGGATCTAGATAGAAGTAAAAGATATCGAATGATGAAGATAATAATGAAATTATCTATGTGTACGTATGATGTATGATTTCGTGAAAGTAAAGTAGCGGTTTCGAAGAAAGTAAAGTATTTTATTTACAAAACTAGAATTCACTCAGCAACGCTGACTTTTTATGTGTTTCCAGTTGGCAGGTAGTGTTACTGAGGATGGCACGGGGCGGCTACTCAGCTCTTTTGGATGACATTCTTTTGTATAATGTTTTGCACTGTAATACGAACAAATGATGTTTTGTAATGAATGTTGTATTAACTTGCAAAAGCATTTATAGTAAAATGAAAAGTTATTCCACTGATTCCGCTGCGATGTTTATCAAAGTTAATGAAATTATATGTTTTAAGAGCGATGATTGACCAGCTGTAAACGTCCCGGGAACGGGGCCTTACAGGAGCGCGACAATGGTAGTGACTTCTAGCGGAGGCGACGGAGGTAGTGACTTCTAGCTGAGGCGACGGAGGTAGTGGCTTCTTGTAGTGACAATGGTGGTAGGATTGGGTGGTATGCGGCCGGATGATGGTTGCTAACGGTGGGGATTTTGCAACATGAGTGGGAGTTGTTAGGTGGCCGATGATGGTGGGGATGATGGTCGTGACTGGTCTGAAGCGATAAGAGAGTGAGAGGTCGAGTTAGGTTAAAGTACGGGTGGGAATGGCTCGGCAGCGTTAGAAATAAGCCTGCAATATTTTTTTCAGTCATTAGCGGCTACATGTCGCTGCTAAATGTGTCACCGCTAATGCCTATTAGTATGATAAAATCTGATCCATTAGATTTAGACTTCTATCAATGGCTAGATTTCATGCAGGTGTGCAAACTCGGATCATTACTCAATAGCGGAGACATGTCGCCGCTAAAGGTGTCCCCGCTATTAGTGTCGTCACTAATAATGATGTCACCGCTAATGCTGTCCCAAAATGCTAAGATTTCTTGTAGTGATAACACACACACAATGTTCCACAGACAATTAAGATAGAAGAGATACAAGACACCCACATTGGTAGTAGTCGATAGTGTAGCATGTAGCACGCAGTCATTGTATAATAAAGGATTATTGTATTTTAATAGTCTCAAATTTTATTTATTGGACAATTTTAATCCCAACTCAGAAAATGTTTATAGACACTCCCAACTTTGAGTTTATTTTCCTCCAACGATGCTTTAATAACAAGAGTTAACATCATTAGATTTTTGATGATGTGGCCTATTTTTATGGCCGAACCATAAGCAGAAAGATAAATTAACCATTAGGTTCGTCAATCTGAAACTTCTGCACTCTGAAACCTGTCAATCTTCACCTCTTGATTTAAATCACTTGACTAGTTGGAGGTAGATTTCAGTTGAAAATGAAGGCTAAACACCAAAAAAACAAACCTGATGGAGATTGGGTGGCGACGAACTTTAAAAATGGCTCGAAGTTTTATCCATTTTATCAAAAAACTAAAAGGGGTTAACTTTCAGTTATTAAGGAATCGTAAGAAGAAAATAAGCTTAAATTGAGAGTGTATGTAAATATTTCTTGAGTTGGAATTAATCCCGACCAATAAAATGAAAGTTGAGATTATTAAAATATAATAATCCTATAATAAAAAACACATATAACGATGAACAATAAACAATGCGCCCAAGAACATGTAGGGAAATCGACTAGTATCCACATTATATATCTCTAAACAACCCTGATGAAAAATAAAATGAAAAGCTTAGACATATTTCTCAAAAAGTTATATAAACAACTAAACTCATATAACTGAGCAGGGCCGGCTTAACGTTATTGGAGGCCCAAAGCGAACAAAAAATATGAGGCCCTCAAAAGATTATTTATATAAACCCTCCTCTTTTATCCGGGCTTGGGACCGGCAAAAATAAACTAACAAGTTTACAATTGGTGGAGTTAAATTTTTTTTTTAAATTATTTATTGTGCTTGTATAATCATATTTAGATTAAGTTTATTTTTCTAGCTTTTTTTGATGCAAAATCTTTAATAAATTCGTCGTAATCAAATTCTTTTAAAAATTCTTTTTCAATCGACAGAAGAGCTAAACCGTTTAATCTTTCTTGTGACATAGTAGATCGTATATAATTTTTTATAAGTTTTAATTTGGAAAAGCTACGTTCCGCAGAAGCAACAGTTACGGAAATTGTTAAAATAACTCGGTAGACAACAAATGCATTTGGAAAAGAGTTAAAGTTTTTAATATAATTTAGTATATCAATCATTGTGTCAAATTCTAAGTGTATAATGTCTCTTAACAATTTTAATTCTTGAAATAGATCCACACCATCAACATCTATATTATCATTATGTTTCAAGGTAAATTCAAGAAAAATACGTTTCTTTTTTAAATTTTCTTCATCGACAGATTTTAACTTTTTTGTACTAAAGAAAAAACCACACGTAGATTCGAACTCTTTAAATTGTTCAAATCTAGTTTTAAGTGAAGAACTAGCTTGATCTACTATGTATAAGAAGTAATCGGTTCTAAAACTTTCAATTGGTGTTTTTATGGTTTCATTATTAACATTTTCATCAAACTTTTTATTTCTACGAATAAGTCGTTTATCACGAAAAACAGGTTCTACATTCATCTCTAAAGCAATTTCTTTAGCTACAATCATAGCTTTTTCAAATCCCTCATCTCTATACTTCTTAAAAAAACAAATAAGTCCATCTAGTTGATTTATAGCATCATCAATATGCATGTGTTTTGCTTGTAAGGTTTTACTAACAATGTTAATAGCATACAAAATGTCATACCAAATAACCATTCCTAATAAAAATCCAAAACTATCAAACTCATTCATAATTAAGGTCTTAACCTCACTTTGAAGTCCAGCATCATTAATCTCATCATATAAGTCCAATAAAGCTTCTCTTAATTATGGAGCTTGAAATCGAATTGCTTTAACACTTTCTATTCGACTTTCCCAACATGTTTGAGATAATGCTTTTAGAGTTAGCTTAGGTATATGATTTTGTAATATATCCCACCTTTTAGTGGATGATGAAAACATATTATAAATGCATTGTGTTATTCCAAAAAAATCCTTAGCATATCTACAACAACTAGCCATATCACTAATTACTAAATTTAAACTATGACAACCACATGGTGTGTAAAAGGCTCTAGGGTTAATATCCAATAATCGTCGTTGCACTCCTTGGTGTTTTCCTTTCATATTTGATCCATTATCATAACCTTGTCCCCTAATGTCATCTACATCAAGTCCTATCTTATTAATTTCTTCAATAATAACATCAAAAAGACCCTTACCGGTTGTATCATTTACTATTAAAAATTCTAGAAAGTATTCTTTAACTTGTATTGGGGTGGTTGACATTTCTAAATATCGTAAGATAATGGACATTTGTTCTTTGTGACTTGTATCAGGAGTGCAATCTAATATAATCGAAAAATATTTAGCTTCCTTAACTTTACTAATAATTTTTGTTTTGATTTCATTTGCTAATAAGCTAATTAGTTCATTTTGCATATTATGTCCAAGGTAATGATTATGAATTTCATTATTTTTTATACGTCGAATGTGTTCTTGCATTACCGGATCAAATTCTGCAATCATCTCAATATCACCTAAGAAGTTACCATTGTTTTCTTCAAACAGTTTGTCTTTACTCCCACGAAATGATTCATTTTCTTACCAAGTTTCTTCACAATGGCAATAATTCTTTTTAGTACATTTTTCCAATGTTCCTTATCTTTATTTATTTGATCTTGAATATTTTTATCAATTGTCGTATTTTTTCCCAATCTTATCTCTAGATCCATCCATGTCCTCATATTCATAATATGTATATTACTTCTTTCATGTTCTTTTAGTTTAGAATAAAATTTTTTCCAATCGTTACTACCTTCATTTGCTAACTTACTTGTACATTGATTTACATTAAATAACTTACAACAAAAATAAAATGATCTATCAAGCTCTATAGAATAAATCAACCATTTTCTTTCATATTTTTCTCCATTAGGTAATTTTTGCATATAAAAAGAATTATTAAAGCTTCTTGAAAATTCATCTCTTGGAAATTTATCATTAAAAATTTTAACCGGACCTTTTTCTACAAGTAGATCTCTAAAATTATTACTAATATTATTCCATTGACTAGGATCAACATAATTTAGAGGTTTTTTAGTATGATTCTCATTTGTAAGTTCATCACTATGTGTAGGTTCATTTTCATCAAGATGTTCAAAGTTTTCATCATTAGTTGTTGGTTTATCAAGGTTTTCATCAAGATTTTCAAAGTTTTCATCATTAGTCGTTGGTTTATCAAGGTTTTTATCAAGGTTTTCATCTAAGTTTTCATCAAGATTTTCAAAGTTTTCATCATTATTTGTAGCTTTATCAAGGTTTTCATTATTATTAGACATTGTGCTAGTTACAAATTTTAACATTGATCCTTTAATTGATTCATTTAAAGCTTCTCTTTTGGCCTTTTTATCCCTTTTTGATGCACTAGATTCAAACTTATGGATTCGGTTTGACATTGTTATAAATTGATTAAATTCTAACTTCTAAGCAACCAATGAACCAAGTTACAATTCCTAGTTATAGTATGTAGTGTAAACTGTAAACTAATTATATTCTAAGCAACCAAAGAACCAGATTATGAGCACCCAAAGAACCAGATTATAAGCAACCAATGAACCAGTCATTCAGTTAACCAGATTCTAAGCAACCAAAAGAACCAGATTATAAGCAACCAATAAACCAGATTCTAATTTCTAAGCAACCAATGAACCAGATTCTAAGCAGCCAATGAACCAGATTCTAAACAACCAATGAACCAATCAATAAGAAACAAAAAGAAGTAGAAAACTAACCTGATGAGTGATGAATGGATCAGTTTGAAATCAGAAACTCGGGCCGAAGGGGAACTTGTGATTGTTCTCCAATTGAAACCTGAAACTCGAACCTCGGGGCAGAAGGGGGAACCTGGGATTGGGGAACCTGGCCCTGCTCTCGAACCTCGGGGCAGAAGGGGGAACCTGTGGGGAAATCGCAGTAGGAATCGCAGAAGGGGAATCGCAAGCAGTAGGGAACCTGGCCCTGCTCTCGAAATTCGCACTAGGGCAAGCAGTAGCAAGAAAAAGAGGGAAATCGATGCCTCGATGGGGAAATCGCAGTAGGAATCGCAGAAGGGGAATCGGCGAATCGCACTAGGGGAAATCGATGCCTCCATAGTTGAAGGCTTGAAGCTATGTCGCTTGATGATCTCGAGATTCAGCGTGAAGATCGATGCCTCGATGGTCTCCATTGTCTGAGCGGCTGAGCGTGAAGATGAAGTGGAAACGTCGATGGTTGTGGCAATGAATGAAGATCGATGGTTTTTTCGGCTGAGGAATGAATGAACGAGCAAAAATGGAGGCCCTATGGTAAGGGGAGGACCAAAGCCCTGGCATTGGGCCACAATGCTATTGGGTCGGCCCTGTAACTGAGTTACCTTTGTAACAATATGTGATAATAGATGACACCCATAAAACATATATACAAGGTACAGATATTATAAGATCACTAGATGATCATCTTTTAAACAATTTTTAACAGAAAATGATTCAAGTACTTTTGTTTGGCTTAATAACAAAGGGATAGAGGATTTGGTACTCTGGTAGCACTAAATTCTAAGTTATGAATTTACAAAAGAACCACACACACAATTGGCTAAACTTCAATATTATATTAATCATGAAAACTTCATAAGAACTCAATTACAATAAATCCGGTTTAACTAAACTCTAACATGGCAATGTACATATAGGGAAGATCCAACATGATTCGTAAGAATTAAAACATATCAAATCTTATAAACTCTATAATTGACTTAAGTTTTCAAATCAACATGCTCCAAAGCTTTAGGGGTTGGCCCTAACCTACTCGTTTGGAGCCTCTTTATTTATTTGATCTTGAATATTTTTATCAATTGTCGTATTTTTTCCCAATCTTATCTCTAGATCCATCCATGTCCTCATATTCATAATATGTATATTACTTCTTTCATGTTCTTTTAGTTTAGAATAAAAATTTTTCCAATCGTTACTACCTTTATTTGCTAACTTACTTGTACATTGATTTACATTAAATAACTTACAACAAAAATAAAATGCTCTATCAAGCTCTATAGAATAAATCAACCATTTTCTTTCATATTTTTCTCCATTAGGTAATTTTTGCATATAAAAAGAATTATTAAAGCTTCTTGAAAATTCATCTCTTGGAAATTTATCATTAAAAATTTTAACCGGACCTTTTTCTACAAGTAGATCTCTAAAATTATTACTAATATTATTCCATTGACTAGGATCAACATAATTTAGAGGTTTTTTAGTATGATTCTCATTTGTAAGTTCATCACTATGTGTAGGTTCATTTTCATCAAGATTTTCAAAGTTTTCATCATTAGTTGTTGGTTTATCAAGTTTTTCATCAAGATTTTCAAAGTTTTCATCATTAGTCGTTGGTTTATCAAGGTTTTTATCAAGGTTTTCATCTAAGTTTTCATCAAGATTTTCAAAGTTTTCATCATTATTTGTAGCTTTATCAAGGTTTTCATTATTATTAGACATTGTTCTAGTTACAAATTTTAACATTGATCCTTTAATTGATTCATTTAAAGCTTCTCTTTTGGCCTTTTTATCCCTTTTTGATGCACCAGATTCAAACTTATGGATTCGGTTTGACATTGTTATAAATTGATTAAATTCTAACTTCTAAGCAACCAATGAACCAAGTTACAATTCCTAGTTATAGTATGTAGTGTAAACTGTAAACTAATTATATTCTAAGCAACCAAAGAACCAGATTATGAGCACCCAAAGAACCAGATTATAAGCAACCAATGAACCAGTCATTCAGTTAACCAGATTCTAAGCAACCAAAAGAACCAGATTATAAGCAACCAATAAACCAGATTCTAATTTCTAAGCAACCAATGAACCAGATTCTAAGCAGCCAATGAACCAGATTCTAAACAACCAATGAACCAATCAATAAGAAACAAAAAGAAGTAGAAAACTAACCTGATGAGTGATGAATGGATCAGTTTGAAATCAGAAACTCGGGCCAAAGGGGAACTTGTGATTGTTCTCCAATTGAAACCTGAAACTCGAACCTCGGGGCAGAAAGGGGAACCTGGGATTGGGGAACCTGGCCCTGCTCTCGAACCTCGGGCAGAAGGGGGAACCTGTGGGGAAATCGCAGTAGGAATCGCAGAAGGGGAATCGCAAGCAGTAGGGAACCTGGCCCTGCTCTCGAAATTCGCACTAGGGCAAGCAGTAGCAAGAAAAAGAGGGAAATCGATGCCATGATGGGGAAATCACAGTAGGAATCGCAGAAGGGGAATCGGCGAATCGCACTAGGGGAAATCGATGCCTCCATACTTGAAGGCTTGAAGCTATGTCGCTTGATGATCTCGAGATTCAGCGTGAAGATCGATGCCTCGATGGTCTCCATTGTCTGAGCGGCTGAGCGTGAAGATGAAGTGGAAACGTCGATGGTTGTGGCAATGAATGAAGATCGATGGTTTTTTTCGGCTGAGGAATGAATGAACGAGCAAAAATAGAGGCCCTATGGTAAGGGGAGGACCAAAGCCCTGGCATTGGGCCACAATGCTATTGGGTCGGCCCTGTAACTGAGTTACCTTTGTAACAATATGTGATAATAGATGACACCCATAAAACATATATACAAGGTACAGATATTATAAGATCACTAGATGATCATCTTTTAAACAATTTTTAACAGAAAATGATTCAAGTACTTTTGTTTGGCTTAAAAACAAAGGGATAGAGGATTTGGTACTCTGGTAGCACTAAATTCTAAGTTATGAATTTACAAAAGAACCACACACACAATTGGCTAAACTTCAATATTATATTAATCATGAAAACTTCATAAGAACTCATTTACAATAAATCCGGTTTAACTAAACTCTAACATGGCAATGTACATATAGGGAAGATCCAACATGATTCGTAAGAATTAAAACATATCAAATCTTATAAACTCTATAATTGACTTATGTTTTCGAATCAACATGCTCCAAAGCTTTAGGGGTTGGCCCTAACCTACTCGTTTGGAGCCTCTTTATTTATTTGATCTTAAATATTTTTATCAATTGTCGTATTTTTTCCCAATCTTATCTCTAGATCCATCCATGTCCTCATATTCATAATATGTATATTACTTCTTTCATGTTCTTTTAGTTTAGAATAAAATTTTTTCCAATCGTTACTACCTTCATTTGCTAACTTACTTGTACATTGATTTACATTAAATAACTTACAACAAAAATAAAATGCTCTATCAAGCTCTATAGAATAAATCAACCATTTTCTTTCATATTTTTCTCCATTAGGTAATTTTTGCATATAAAAAGAATTATTAAAGCTTCTTGAAAATTCATCTCTTGGAAATTTATCATTAAAAATTTTAACCGGACCTTTTTCTACAAGTAGATCTCTAAAATTATTACTAATATTATTCCATTGACTAGGATCAACATAATTAGAGGTTTTTTAGTATGATTCTCATTTGTAAGTTCATCACTATGTGTAGGTTCATTTTCATCAAGATTTTCAAAGTTTTCATCATTAGTTGTTGGTTTATCAAGTTTTTCATCAAGATTTTCAAAGTTTTCATCATTAGTCGTTGGTTTATCAAGGTTTTTATCAAGGTTTTCATCTAAGTTTTCATCAAGATTTTCAAAGTTTTCATCATTATTTGTAGCTTTATCAAGGTTTTCATTATTATTAGACATTGTTCTAGTTACAAATTTTAACATTGATCCTTTAATTGATTCATTTAAAGCTTCTCTTTTGGCCTTTTTATCCCTTTTTGATGCACCAGATTCAAACTTATAGATTCGGTTTGACATTGTTATAAATTGATTAAATTCTAACTTCTAAGCAACCAATGAACCAAGTTACAATTCCTAGTTATAGTATGTAGTGTAAACTATAAACTAATTATATTCTAAGCAACCAAAGAACCAGATTATGAGCACCCAAAGAACCAGATTATAAGCAACCAATGAACCAGTCATTCAGTTAACCAGATTCTAAGCAACCAAAAGAACCAGATTATAAGCAACCAATAAACCAGATTCTAATTTCTAAGCAACCAATGAACCAGATTCTAAGCAGCCAATGAACCAGATTCTAAACAACCAATGAACCAATCAATAAGAAACAAAAAGAAGTAGAAAACTAACCTGATGAGTGATGAATGGATCAGTTTGAAATCAGAAACTCGGGCAGAAGGGGAACCTGTGATTGTTCTCCAATTGAAACCTGAAACTCGAACCTCAGGGCAGAAGGGGGAACCTGGGATTGGGGAACCTGGCCCTGCTCTCGAACCTCGGGGCAGAAGGGGGAACCTGTGGGGAAATCGCAGTAGGAATCGCAGAAGGGGAATCGCAAGCAGTAGGGAACCTGGCCTTGCTCTCGAAATTCGCACTAGGGCAAGCAGTAGCAAGAAAAAGAGGGAAATCGATGCCTCGATGGGGAAATCGCAGTAGGAATCGCAGAAGGGGAATCGGCGAATCGCACTAGGGGAAATCGATGCCTCCATACTTGAAGGCTTGAAGCTATGTCGCTTGATGATCTCGAGAGTCAGCGTGAAGATCGATGCCTCGATGGTTTCCATTGTCTGAGCGGCTGAGCGTGAAGATGAAGTGGAAACGCCGATGGTTGTGGCAATGAATGAAGATCGATGGTTTTTTCGGCTGAGGAATGAATGAACGAGCAAAAATGGAGGCCCTATGGTAAGGGGAGGACCAAAGCCCTTGCATTGGGACACAATGCTATTGGGTCGGCCCTGTAACTGAGTTACCTTTGTAACAATATGTGATAATAGATGACACCCATAAAACATATATACAAGGTACAGATATTATAAGATCACTAGATGATCATCTTTTAAACAATTTTTAACAGAAAATGATTCAAGTACTTTTGTTTGGCTTAAAAACAAAGGGATAGAGGATTTGGTACTCTGGTAGCACTAAATTCTAAGTTATGAATTTACAAAAGAACCACACACACAATTGGCTAAACTTCAATATTATATTAATCATGAAAACTTCATAAGAACTCAATTACAATAAATCCGGTTTAACTAAACTCTAACATGGCAATGTACATATAGGGAAGATCCAACATGATTCGTAAGAATTAAAACATATCAAATCTTATAAACTCTATAATTGACTTAAGTTTTCGAATCAACATGCTCCAAAGCTTTAGGGGTTGGCCCTAACCTACTCGTTTGGAGCCTTTAAAACCGTGAATCAAACCAGCAATGACTCCCCTCCCCCCCCCCCTCCCAAAAAAAAAAAAAAAGAAAGAAAGAAAAACTTTGGAGTGGAAACTGAAAAGTCTTTCACACGGATTAATTTTTGCATCTCTTCAAACTTGACTCTTGTAAGACCTTTAGCTAGGATGCCTTCTCATCCACATGTTTAACTATTATCTCGTCATTTTCTATGCATTCTCGGATGTAATGATATAGGGACTTGATGTGCTTCGTTCGACCATGCAAGATGAGATTTTTACGAGTTTAATAGTTGAAGTGTTGTAAACCCCCAATACCACTCCTAGCAAATCATTTCAAGTTAGTTCGATTAACATCTATCGAAGCAATGTGACTTCACACACGGCTACACAAAAATCCTTGTATTCAGCTTCACACGAAGAAAGTGCTACGGTATTTTTTTTCTTTTTTGAGGACAATGTTATTGGTGAATTTCCTAGAAAGAATGTGTGCCCGACGACCTCCTGGTGTATACTTGATCCCGACATAAAGTTCCTTTTAGATATCATAAGATATGTTATATCACTATCATATGAGAGATTTTGGGTTGCTGAATTTATCTACTCACCACCGCCATATTATGTCATATCCGGTGTCGTTTGAAGAAAATATCATAAGCAACCAAATATTTTTTGTATAATGCTGCATCCACTTCTTCCTCATCTTCTCCTTTGAAAAACTTTAAGTTAAGTTCCATGGTATATGAGCTTTGTTGCAATCTGTCATCCTCATTTCTTTTGAAATCCGTTTTGTGCGTACTACTTGTTTGATCACAATTTCTTGCTTGTTTCGTGAGACTTGTATTCCAAGATATTAGGTGAGCTTTCCTAAATCGGACATTCCAAAAGTATTAGCATAAACACCTAAAAGTATTAGATTGATTCAATTACACAGTTGATCCCTATCGTATATCCATATTACAGGATTGGTCCATCCTTTAAAAAATTACATCTATGGTCTAACATCTTGCCGAATCGAAATACCGATGGTCCATGGAGTGGATGTCCATCAAATTTTATTGTTACACCGGTGTTAAATGACCAAAATACCCTTAATATTAAATAAATAAATAAATGTTTTTCCTTAATAATACCAAAATATAAAGTAGAGTAAATTACTATTTGGTCCCTGTGATTTGATTATTTTAATCATTTGAGTTCAAATTTTCTAACAAATCAAACCTCATGACTTGTATTCTATTTATCTTTCAATAAAATACACTAACAGAGTTAATTTTTCAGTTACTTTCTAATAAAATGATCAAAATATACATGGACTTAAATGGTTATTTTTAATAACCCCGAAGATCAAAAACATAAATTACTTTCTCTCACAGACATATTATATATATATATATATGTGTGTGTATGTGTGTGTGTGTATGTGTGTGTGTATGTGTGTGTGTATATATATATATGTGTGTGTGTATATATATGTACGTGTACGTGTACATGTACGTGGATAATATGGATGTGAACGCGCGTGTGGGCAGGCGCGCGGGCGGGCGCGTGGAATGGCGCGTGGGCGGGCACGTAGGATGGCGCGCGGGCGGGCGCGTGGCGGGGCGCGCGTGGCGGGGCGCGCGTGGCTGGGCGAGCGTGGCTGGGCGTGCGCGTGTGCGCGTGCGTGTGCGTGCATGTGCGTGTGCGTGTGTATATGTATATGTATGTAATTTTTTTTTTATTTTTTAAAGTTTTAAATAATTATTTTTATAAATTGTTTTGGATTTTAAACCGAGAATGTAATTTACTAAAAATAGTTTGTTAAGTGTTTTTAAAACATTTGGTTTTCTAATCATCCTTTTTAAGCAATTAAGTTTCAAAAGTGTTTTTTAAAAGGTTGGTTTTTAAACAATTTTTAAAAAAAAATTAACTTCAAATGGTTTGGCTTTTTAAATTATTTTTAAGTCGCTTGTCTCACTTAAATATATTTTAAAATCTTCACGTTTTCAAACGTTTTATTTTAATGGTTTTTTAAACCGTTCTACTAATGAAACTTCTTTTTAATTTTTTTTCTTCTTTAAACGTATTTTTCAAATCGATTGATTATTCAAACGCAATGAAGGACTACAAAAATTATTAAATAAACTAAACACAAGTAATTTTAACATAGTAGAAGCCCTAGTTATAATAATCAAAACCCAAGTTAAACCTAAAAGCAATACAAATGAGGGGTAAAACTTTAAAAGTATAAATCACTTTCAAATCAATTTGGATAATTACGATAAAAAATAGAGAATAAAAAAAGATGTTTTAATAAACTAAATGTTTTAAAAGGGAGCTTTAATAAATGAATGGTAAAAAGAGGTTCAAATAAAACTACGACATAAAATTACATTTAAATGAATCCAATGGATAAAAAACATGTATACATAAAATTAAAAAAAAACACTTAACAGAATTGAACGATTAAAAAAACACATTTAAATATAACAGTTAAAAATACTTTTACGGTTTAAATAAAACAAATGTTTAAAAAAGACGTTTAAGTAAGCTAACAATTTAAAGAAGTTTAATAAGGCAAATGGTTTTAGATTTATATTTGATCTTCAAGTACTCATATAGCACTTCTTCCACTACTGCGTGGGGGATCACTTATAGGAATGATATAATGCTAATATATGTTCTACACGACCAAAGAAGCATTAGTTTTTAATCTTATTATGACTTGGTCGTTAAGAAAAGCTTCTTTCTCGATCAGAATAGTGGAATGGAAGGCACTTCTCATAGCGAGTACTTTATCTAAGGAGACTAATGGAGATCAATTTTCCTTTCCTCCGCTAGCAGATAGAGCTCACCTCGTGTAGGGTGCCGTTTTCGCCTTGATTCTCTAGTTATAAGAACCAAAACTTGAGATAAGATTGGCATATAAAATTGACTCAACTGGCTTAGGGCTAGTTATCCCCGCAATTTTGTTATATAAGATGAATAGTTTAAATACGATGATTAAAAACTGAGCTGTTCTAAAATAAATTTTAAAAATAAAAATAAAAACATTTCGTGTATATATATGTACACATACATACACACACACACACACACACTGTAACAACCCAACGTAACCGCACAATGATATTGTCCGCTTTGACCGGGACGAACCACTATCGCCTCACGGTTTTTGTTTTTCACCTGAACTGGGACGTACCACCATCGCCGAGGCAAAACATGTAATAGTGGGGAAGGTCTGAAGCCCCTTATAAAGAAGCATTCGTTCTCCTTCCCAACCAATGTGAGATGTTACAATCCACCCCCCTTAGGGAGCCCAGCGTCCTCGTTGGCACACTGGTTCGGCCCTGGCTCTAATACCATCTGTAACAACCCAATGTAACCGCACCATGACATTGTCCGCTTTGGCTGGGACGAACCACCATCGCCTCACGGTTTTGTTTTCACCTGAACCGGGACGTACCACCATCGCCCAGGCAAAACGTGTCATAGTGGGGAAGGTCTCAAGCCCCTTATAAAGAAGCATTCGTTCTCCTCCCAACCAATGTGAGATGTTACAATATATATATATATATATATATATATATATATATATATATACATTTGTGTGTGTTTGTGTGAGAGAGTAAATTATGTTTTTGGTCCCTGAGGTTATTAAAATAACCATTTTGGTCCAAGGTTATTTTAGTTATTTTATTATAAACTAATAGAAAAATCTAACTCTGTTAGTGTATTGGATTGAAAGTGTTATAGAAAAGAAATCACGGGGCTTAATTTGTTAGAAAATTATCTTTTGCACTCAATTGATTAAAATGATTAAATCATAGGGACTAAAATAGTAATTTATTCTATAAGTAAAATGACCTATGACCTTTGTCTTCCCTTTGATCGTTATCCCATCGGCCGCCACCACTTCACCCGCCAAGTTTGGCCTCCACCACTGCCGCCTTCAAGTCCGGATGCTCCCCCACCACACCATCACATAATCATACAATCATCACAACTATCTCCATCATCACACCACCACATCGATCCAGCACCACCTTTATCGCACCATGGCCATCATCAGTGCACCATCACCATCCACCACCGTAAACCAGCACTATATATATATGTATGTGTATATATATATGTATGTGTATATATATATGTGTGTGTATATATATATATAACACTCCCCTCAAATATATTACATGTTAATTATACACTAGTAACAACATAATTCACGACATTGTTATATTGGTTTTTCATGACCTGTAAGATAAACTGATACTATTGAATCATTTCTATTGCCTCATTAAAATTATTAATAAGAAAACCCAGTGGGACAAACTTAATCAAGAAAAAAGAGTGCAACATGTATAATGCACCCCCTCATTACAATGTCTCTCCTTTTAATTGAAAAGAAACTCTCTTGTATGAAAGTTGCTAGAAAATTATGTAGTCACCGATTTATCGCTTAATCTCTTTATGTTCAATTTATTATGTTGAACAATGTCGTATAATCTTCATGTGAAACTTTCATGCCCACCTCTCACAAACAAATGTCACATGATCCATAATGGTGTTGTGTTATATTTCTCTAATCCGCAAGACTAACTAAACTTGTTTTGTTAGGTTAGTACCTTAAGGGCATTTAAAAACTATTTAATCTGTTTTCAATATCTCATTTGTTGGATATGAGCAAGCAAAAAGATGATGCATAACTTGTACTTAAACTATGATACTTTTACATAAAAGAACTTTTTATTCTTTGATATGTTGTTTATGCATAAAGATTATATCCTTAAGATGTTTAACATGTAACTCTAGACAACACTTAGGTTTACCCAAATCACCTTTTAATCATTCAATAATCATAAAAAACTCATAAAGTTCCATTATACTTAAGTCACCAATAAATACATATAATCATAACATATTCGGATCAGTGTTTGTGTACACAAATCATAGTGTTCTTAAGAACTTGCTTTACATGATTTGGACACATGGATTTCATGGCCATATATCATGTAAGTCACAATATTCAAAAGACGCATATCAATTCTCTATTAGTATTACCAGACTAATGAGATGCTTGAAAAATATTGCCTCCATCACTTGAGAAGATATCTTCTCTTACTCAATTATAAGTCTTTATCAAAATCCTCATGCCACCAATTGTGCTTTATATAATTCTTTCATTATTTCACATAATTCTTACGTATAAACACATCGCTTATATCCAACATATTTTATATGGACAAGTCCAATAACTTTTTATCTCATTAGATAATTTTAACTATACCATATTTGTGTCTTTTTATTTTGGAAAATCATTTTTATTTATAGGTAAATCTTATTTCTTGATTCTTATCATTTTTATCATTTCAAGCGCTATTATATACAAAATAAGTAAATCTTATTTCTTGATTCTTATCATGTCGATTTTGTTTCCATTCCATATATTTCTAGAAATGATATATTTTATTGAAAATCTCTTTATTTTTAGGTACATGAGGATCTTGTCAAACTATCATGTCAGTTGTCTATTTAATAGTCCATTTTTTTACCTCGACTTGACCATATCCATTAATAATTTGCTCAATTTTCCAAGGAAACCTTGTTTTTGAAATTGAATGCTCTATCATATTTTAAACATGCCTTAGACTTACTACCAGGATGTAGTCGTCATTCTGACATTAATCATAACGTAGTTGATATATGTGACTTAATCATCCTTTTAGGGTCAAGGAATGTGTCCGACAATTTCTTCATGAATCTTTGTACATGAATTATATTATGAAAACTTTATTTTTAATAATAGTTTAAGGATCAAGATGATATAAAGATAATTCATTTATTTCAATTTTAAACTTCTTTAATCTCCCACTCATGTTGGGATTTATTGATTCATGAAAAATCAATAATTTGAGCGTAAGTAAATCTCTCGTTCATGACTCTAATAACTAAAATATAAATAGTTTTTTTATTCCCAACATGTATTTACAAACTCATTTAAGGTCCTATCTTTGTGCTTTATAATGGAACAATTACAACTTATACCGCACAATTGGGAAATGCTTGGTTCTTGGCCAACAACCATTTTTAATGGGGAAAAAATATAATAACTTGTGGGGTTGATGTAAATTACCATTGAAACAAATACATAACATGGTTCCAAACACAAACATGAATTGTTGCTCTCATTATTATTTGCTTTGCAATCAATTGGAGGTTTAGTGTTCGTCTTAACAAAAACACATATGATATACGTCACTTATGCCATAATTTATATGTTATTCTAGAGTAACGTCCTTGTTATCTTATTAGCCAAGTCCTATATCATGCAATCGTCAAGTTGAGAATTTGATAGATGTAAGGTTTATATTTAAAGGCTGATGAAACCAAAGCAACCAAAGAGCTCTCAACATGCATGCATGAAGTACAAAAGAATGTTACTTCAGAAGTTTTACACAACTCAAGCAAAATATGATAAGTGTAAAATATTTCGATGCTAAATAATCAAATCTTCTGAAGCCAAAGATGAAGTCTTTAGAAGCTTCAGAGACAAAGTCTTCCGAAGCCAAAGACTGATTTCTTCCAAATACAGAGAAGACATGCTTTCTCTAATCACCTTTAGACAAAAACTGAACAACTTTTCACTGCCACCTCTGAATACTCACCAACTTAAATAAGTTGGTGAAAAGGTCCATACTTTTTTAACCGTAGATTAAGGTCATTGGTCTATAACTTTCTACTTTTGTACCTTTTATTTTTTTATATTACATTAGGATGTGAGTTATGCTTGTTCATTTTTATTTCCTTTTGGTGATATTTTACTGTTTGTTGTATGTTGTGTATTGTATCATATATCATATATCATATATCGTATGTTTGATTATATGCTGATTTGCTAGCGTTATTGCTTTTGTTATCGAGCCGAGGGTCTGTTTGGAAGCAGTCTCTCTACCTATCTGGATAGAGGAAAGACTCGTCACCACCTACCCCTCCTAGACCCTTCTCTTGAGTGGGATATACTGGGTTTTTTTGTTTGTTTGTTTGTTTGTTTAGGATGTGAGTTATGCCATGTCATAGTCATAAGTCAAAAAGTAATTTGCCTTTTGACTATACTTTTATACCTTCTATCCTTTTTGTATTATATTAGGACATGAGCTATGGATGTCATAGTCACAAATCAAGATGAGCTTCCCCTCATAGACCTTATTCAAGAAGAGGATGAAGATGAAAAGGAGATAGTGAAGCATGGATCTAAGGCGAGTGAGGAAGATCATCCTAAGAATGATCACTATTCTCCTGGGGAGAGGAAAGAATCAAGGATGACCAATCTAAAAGGAAGAAGTTGATTAGAGCAGCCAAGAGAAGATCAAAAACGGCTCAAGAGATCAATGCCACCTTCAACTCCAAGCAGAAACATCTCCAAGCAGAAACAAGTCTTTATCTCTGCAGGATTTGAAGCGGTGAAGGTTGAAGACTTAACTATGGACTCTAGTACTAGGAGTTCTAGTTCATGTACAACTCATCCCTATGAAAAAAGAAGGCATCAACTGTGCACCACTACTGCACAGCTTGAACCATCAAGTTCCAATAGCAAGCCTCACCCTAAGAAGCCTGATGTATCATTATAAAGATGAAGATAAAAGTGGAAAGTGATCAAGCTCAGATTTCTACTCAAAAGAAAACTCTTAGAAGGAATCCAACTGATTGCATCATGTGTGATAATACTTCTCATCTTGCCAAGGATTGCATCTACAATCCTAAAAGTACTATCCACATGACCAAGAAGAAACTTCTGATAAGAAGAAGAAGATAGCTTCGGACGGAAAGTGTTTTTCTTTCAAAAGCTCCAAAGTGAATAAGAAGATAAGTGAAAACTTGCCTTTGGATGAAAAAGTGGTCTCGGAAGAGAGGAATGCTTCCAAAGCACTGAAGGCTACTACAGTGGATGCAAACTCTTTTGAAGGTCTAGTCTCCAGAACTTCTGAAGTCATTAATACTTCTATAGTATTAAAGGTCCAGTCTAATTTTTCAAAGATATTGTGGAAGATAAAGGAAGACCATTTGTCTAAAAGTTTGTCATCAATAATAGCATGTGATCCTCAAAGCCTGAATATAGGATCAATCACTATTGTGTTGTCTTCAGTTCACTTTGACAAGCCCAATACCAATAAGGCTTGGGTTTCCAAATGTAACTAACTATATCTTTTTTATGCAAAAACAGCTAAAGACCAAGAGAAATATATGGATCATTGATAGTGGTTGTTCCAGGCATATAACAGGCAATGGATCTTTGCTTTAAAACTCTGAGAAATTTGATAGAGGGCTAGTTTGCTTTTGGTGGAGATTCTGTTGGTTACATTACTGGAAGGGGCAGGGTCATAAATGGTAAGCTCATCATGGAGAAGGTAAACTTTGTTAAGTAGCTTGGGTATAATCTATTGAGTGTATCTTAATTTTATGATCAAATACATAACATGTTCTTCACTGAGCATGGGTGCATTGTTCTCAAGCCCGAGGTGGTCATTCCTTAAGAGCACATCCTGCTCAGAGCAAATGGAACATGTATAAATGGATTTGCAGGCAACATACCCTTCGGGAGAAGTTTCTTGCTTTCTATCTAAAGCAAATAGTGATGAGTCTTTTCTCTGGCATAAAAGAATATGCCATGTAAACTTTAAAAACATGAATAAATTAATTAAGAATGATTTGGTAACTGGAATGCCAAAGAAAGAGTTTACAAGTGATGACTATTATGTTGCATGTATGAAAGGGAAGCAACACAAAGTGTCTCACAATCCAAAGAAAGGAACACCATCACTACACCCCTGCACTTATTACATATGGATCTGTTTAGCCCCACTAATTTAATGAGTCTACGGAGGACCTCATATTGTTTAGTGATCATAGATGATTTCATAAGATTCACTTGTGTCTTCTTTCTTAGAACTAACAATGAGACTCCTGAGATCTTGAAGAACTTCATTTTGAAAATTGAGAATCAATGTTATCACAAGATCAAAACCATAAGATGTGATCAAGGAACTGAATTCAAGAACCAAATCCTTGAAACATTTTATGATGAAAAAGGTATTACAATAAAACATAATGCTCCCAGGACTACTTAGCAAAATGGTGTTGTTAAGTGGAGAAACATGACACTTACTGAATCTGAAAGAACCATGTTATCTGACTTTAAAAACTACCCATCATCTTCAAGGCAGAGGCAGACAACACTACTTGTTATGTGTAGAATAGAGTTTTATAGTTAAGACTCATGGTAAGACTCCTTATGAGCTGTGGCACAAAAGGAGACCTTTTATTGGTTTTCTCAGATCATTTGGATGTCCTTGCACCATCTTGAATACCAAAGATCAAGTAGCCAAATTTGCTGAAAAATCAAATGATGGACACTTTATTGGATACTCTTCCTAAACTAAGGCTTATAGAGTATACAATATTAGAACTAGAGTAGTTAAGTAGTCAGCCAATGTGACCTTCAATGAGCACATTTCTAGTGTGAAAGGTTCTGGTCCTTATTGGATGTTTGATCTTGATTTAGTTACTAACTATTTTAACAAATATTGTGAAGATGTTTTAGGATCTACAAGTAACTTATCAATAGGAGATCCTGACCCAAGATTTGAGCTGAGAAGATCAAGTAGGAAAACTACGTCACCTACAGTGCTAACTAACCTTGCAGATGGAGTTCTTCTCGGTACCACCATGACAAATTCAGCTGATAGATTTGAGGTGCCTATAAATTCCAGCTTAGAGGCACAAAACTCAAAAGAAGTGTAACATCTGGAAATTTTGTCAAGTAAAAAGACAAGAAAAAGAAATAAGAAATGAGAAATAAAAGAATATATTTTTGTAAAAAAGGAAAAAGAGGCCAAAGTGAAGGGGTTAAAAGTGTAAAAAAAGACAAAATTGTAATATTATTTTGTTTAAAGTGGGCATGGCCGCCCACACTTTCTGCATTTGCAAATGCTTAATATTTTTAGAGAGAGAAAGCAGAAGGATCTTTGGTTTAGAAAGAGAGAGCAGCTAAATTCGGCCATGGTAAGAAAATTTAACATATTGGGTTCGGTTTTTAAGGATTTTTGACCATGTAACCGAGTTATACATGTTCTTATGTGTCATGTTCTTTTGTGTGTGTATGTGTTCGGGTAATGTGTTTTTACATGTCTAGGTGTTAGAAACATCTGAAAAGTTCAAGTTGAAAGGATTAAGCTTGAAAGATGCTAAGGTGAGTTTCTAGACCCCGTATTTTACATGTTTTTAAAGATTTTTGGGCTGAAAATGCATGTGAAACATTTTTAAAACTTTTGTATGTGTGACCGTATGTATATATGCTTGTATGTTGATGTTTTATGGTTGTGCATACTAAGTTAAGGCTTAGAATGGTAGTGAGAAGCTTAGAATATGTTAAGATGTTGTTTGGGACTAATAATATAATAGAATTGTATAAGTTAGTGGTCATGCGCCAAACAAGGCCCATGCGCCTGGTTATTTGCCTTAGAAAAGTTCTAAGTGAGGTCATGCGCCCAAACAGGGCCAATCCGCATGAAAATATGACCTAGAAAGTCTAAGTACATGATGATGCACCTGCACAGTAGCCCATTGTAACACCCGGTTATTTTTTTAAAGGCAAAAAGAAAGAATAAAAGCAAAGGATAAGAAAGAAAATGCAAGTAACCCAAGTTGAGGGGTTGAAAGTGTCCAAAAGGACACAACTTTTGAAAAGTTGGTGAATAAAGCAACATGGCCACTCATGTTGCTTCTTACACCCTGACATTCGGATTTTTCTAGGGAGAGAAAGAGAGAGAGAGAGCAGAAACTCTTGAGAATTTTAGAAGAAACAAGAACTTCGAAGTTTTTAGTAGGAATTCTCGAATTTATGATACTTTGGACGATTCTAGACTTGGTTGTATGCTTATAAATAAGATTGTGTGTTCAGGTTGTATGTGTGTGTGTGTTTAGGTGCTAGAACCATCTGTGGAGCTCAAAGAAAGGTATCAAACCTGAAAACAACTAAGGCGAGTTTCTAGACCCCCTTTTTAACATGATTTTAACTGATTTGGGGCTGGAAAATGCATGTGAACATGTTTTTATAAAATGGATGTTTACTCGTATGCATGTATATGTGAAGGTGTATTTGGGTGGGTGTAATTTTGGGATACAAATCAATGTATGTTCTTGTACAATGCTTAGAATGCTAATACTAGGCTTAGATTGTGATTTAAGATGAAATGGGACTGATTTTTGTTGCTTATTGATAAGTTAGTTGCTCATGCGCCTAAACAGTGGCCCACGCGTCCAACGGCCAAATTGCCTAAGTGTGCCCAAACGCCCAAAAGCCCAACCGTCTGAATAGTGCTCATGCGCCTAAACAGACCCATGCGTCTAAGTAAGAACATGACCAAGTGCAGACCCATGCGCCTAAATAGGGCCCATGCGTCTAAATAGGCCCATGCGTCTAAGTTAGGAAAACGACTAAGTGTAGGCCCAAACGTCTGAACAGGGCCCATGCGTCTAAATAGGCCCATGCGTCTAAATAGGCCCATGCGCCTAAGTGAAAAAGAGACTAAGTTAAGTCCAGACGTCTGCATAGTAGCAAAACGTCTGAACAGGGCAGAAGCGCCAAATAGTTCCAATGCGTCTAGACCCTTAGAATAATTTTTTGAAATTCTGGAAAAAACAGAAAGTCTAGGGTTTTGACTAAGGTTGACTTATGGGTAATGATTATCCAATTTAAGTATAACTATGAGATGTTTTAAGGTTATGGGTTGTATGTATGATGTATGATGGGTATAAAATGTATGAATGACGTATAGTACGTACGATGTGTTATCTTTCAATAATGATTAAACGTATTTGTATTATATTGTAAAATACGTTATATATATTATGTTACTACTTTACATAGTATGAAAAATGAATGAAAGAACATAAGGAATAACGTAATGAAAGGAAAGATAAAAATGATGAAATGAAAGAACGAACGAATGGCTTGCAAGCAAATGAATGAAGGTGCACGACCATGTTGTCGTTAGCTAAACTGTGATGCGGGTTAGCTATTCTAAAGGATGCACACAGGGTCAATATTTGAGATTGACAAGGCCCTTTGGTATGCCCTAGGTGACTGGATCGGCTTCGTGCACAATATTCGTGGTTTAATTACCACAGGTCCAGCATCAGCTTCGTGCATAATGTTCGGGGTATTGTTCATCAATCCATATGAATGTAAAAGAATGACGTAACGTACTAAAGAAAGAAAGAAAGTAAGTAAACAAGTATGAATGTAAAAGAATGATAATGAGTACGTTACGAAAGAATGAGAATAAAGATAAGAGAATGTTAACAAGAAGCATGGAATGAAAACATGCTATGAACATGATGAAGAATGATGAATGTTAATGAAAGTAAAAGAAATATTCTCTATGTGTACGTATGATGCATGATCATGTAAGAAAGCAAAGAAAGGTTTTAATGAAAGAAAAGTATTTTTATTTATAAAACTAGAACTCACTCAGCAACGCTGACTTTTATGTGTTTTCAGTTGATAGGTAATAGTTGTTGAGGATGGCATGGGGCAGCTACTTGGCATTTTTAGGATGGCATCCATTTGTATAATAATGACATTTTTGTGATGTAATGCAATTTATAATATTTTGTAACAGTTAATAGTATTGTATTACGTTGCAAAAGTCGTCATTAAAATATAAGAAATGGTTTTGTTTAACTTCCGCTGCTATGTTTTAAATTATTGTATGTTTTATGTGCGATGAATGACCAACTGTGAGGTGCCCGGGGATGGGGCCTTACACCCATGCGCCTAGAATTGACTTAGAAATTTCTAAGTGAAAGCTGATACGCCTGAATAGTAGTTCATGCGCCTAAGTTTTGAAAGAAATGACTAAGTATAGGGTGATGCGCCTAAATAATGCACATGCGCTCAAGGGGCTCATGCGCCTAGGTGTTGAAACAGTTAAGTATAGGCTCATGCGCCTACATAGTGGAGAAACGCACAAACAGTCCTCATGCACCCAAATAGTGTCCATGCGCCCAAATAGTGTCCATGCGCCCAAATAGTGTCCATGCACCCAAACACTTAGAAAATTTTCTGAATTTTTAGGAAAACCAGAATTTTAGGGTTTGACCTTAGTTTGACCTATGGACTGTTTTGGCTTATTTTGTCACACCCCGACCGACGGCGGAATCATCGGGGCGAACGAATGTGAAATGATTGTTCATAGCCCATGGAATTAAATACGGTGAAATAATATTAAATGCCATTTTTTATTGAATAATACTAGACAATCAAGTCATTATAATACAACAAAGATTTAAACAATAACATAAGATATTTAATTAACTAAGTCCAAGTCCTATATGAGCAAGAAGAATTCATCAAGAAGCAATCCTGACACATGTTAAAAATAAAGGGTTAATTTTGTAAGTTGGTGAGTTTTCATGGGTTAAGAAGTTGGTGAGTTTCCATGGGTTAAGCATATATAGACACACACACACACACACACACACACACACACACACACACATATATATATATATATATATATATAAGTTTACAAGTAGCAATTCATGTCGATGGTTATGAATTATGCAAGTTTATAGAGTACATATAGCTACAATCAAACCTTGACAGATTACAAGATTATAAGATTACAAGATTAAACGATTAGCTAAGTGTACTTGGTCCCTAAATTGCTCAAGAATACGACACTAGGGCCACTAAATAGGCTTGTCAGGACCATAGATCTATGACGTCGCCAGGCTAGCAATAGTTAATGATTGTCAACATATAATGTATATCATATAAGGAAGCTTAGATGTTCAAGAGTCAAAGGTGATGTCCTAAAAGATAAAAAAAGAAACAATAACTTGAGTTTGGAATTCATTACAAGAAGTTAGGACGTTTAGAGAATGTCAAAAAGCGAAAGGTAGATTGGAAAAAGATTATTGTACCAATTCTGGACAGAATTTTGGTACGTGTTTGAACAGGTTTTAAAAATAGCAAACGGTTTTATAAAATTATAAACATTTACAGTTGACTAGCCTAGAGTCTCCCGGAGAACTTTTGTTCAGAAATAGTTTTATGAAAAAATCCATAAATAGGTCAAAACAGCAACACAAGACAGAAGGTGCTGAAATGCACACTTATCTTGTGAAGGCTGTTGTTGAGTCATCCGATTGGGTTTGAAGACGTATAAACCATCGTTAAAAAGGTAATTCAATGAACTTGATATTGGAGTCTGATTTTATATAAATTTAGTTTTTTATGACCAAGTTATGGTTAGTTGAAGTCAGACTATTTTCTGCCAAATATGCAGTAAGACACTTATGTGCACTTTTAAAATTGCTAAAGCATGAAATAGGTTAGAACAAATTTATTATGTCGATATATGGTATGCTAGACTTCATTTGAGTTATAAAAAAATATTCCAAGACTTTAGCATAGTCATCATTTAGAAAAATAATCTTGTGGAATAACCGAATACGGCGGCATAGCCATCCATATGCAAACGGGATTCTTTATTACATTAGCATGTTCTTAGTTTGATTTAGGAATGTTAGTGATTGTTATAAGGTTAGTGATTGTTATAAGGTTAGTGAAAGTTAGAATGTTAATGATCAAATGATAATGATTAAAATTAAAAGAGATTTAGTAGACGAAAGAATAAAAATAAGAACATGAGAACAATTGAATGTTAGGATGATTAAAACAATATAGATATACATAATATAAAAGCAATTATAAGGTTACTTTAGTATTAGAAACTTTTTGAAATTACTTGTAAAATAAAATTCTTGAAACTAATCATAACCAATGGATGAAAGAAAAATATGAGAGTGAGATTTTGAAGAATGAGTAAATGAAAAGTGTGGCCTAAAGCTTGCTTTTATATTTGAGGTTAGGAGGGGGTTATGAATGATGTTAATGGTGAGTTACAAGTCTTTCAAAAGGGGGTTATGATTGGAATTTAAAATAAATATAAAATTAAATAATTTAAATAAATAAAAGAATAATTACAATTTAAACTCTAAATTTATTTAAAATCTAATTTTAATTTAACAACTTCTTTTTTTTGATTAAATCTTTGGAGACTTTGTAAATCTCATAAGAACTTGTAATTTGATTATTTATTTTAATTGAATATTTAAAATCTTATAAATATTAATAACCTTTTATAATTTATTTTATAAATTATAAAAATTATTATAAGTTGTTTAAATGATTTAATATATCATTTAATATATTGAAATTTAATAAACACAATTGTCAATATTGGTTAAATTACATATTTAATGTATTTGATTTATTAAAATTATTAAAATAATTTAATAATAGAAGTTCAAAATGGGTTCGGGCTTGAGTTTTAACTTGGAAAATGACGGATGTTACAGTTTTCCCTACTTTAAACAATTTCATCCCGAAATTTAATCATGGAAAAATTTATTTCAAAGTTATGAGGAGACTTGGATTTCATTTCGTGTTCTCTAGTGAGCGCTTGGGAACATTTAAAGTCAATGAGTTTGATTATTGTGTTTTCGTACGCTTAGTTTTGTTCAATTTCATGATTCGAGATTTCATGTGTTTCTGGACAAAATAAATATGTCATCAATTTAGAATTTTAGCAGATAAGCTTTTGCATTTAGCTGATACCAATCTGTCACATCCCAACCTTAACGGCTGAAACATCGAGATGTGATGGTTAAGATTGTTCATGTCACACAACGCTATTTGTAAAGTGTCAATAATATACATTATCAAGGTTCATAAGATACATTGAGTATAAAACAAAAGATTCTATAATGTCATGTAACAATACAAGTCATTTTATTATTCTAGGTCCAATCCTAGATGTGATCAAGTCTTCAAGAGCACTTAAGGGGTAACAAGTCCTGAAACATGTTAAAAATAAAAGGGTCAACATAAAGTTAGTGAGTTTTCCATAGTTTTTCATACATAAATATATAAAAGATGGCAATTCATGTCATAAGTTAGTGAATAAAGTAATTAGGGATGTATGAAACAGATGTAACAATCAAACCTTGACAGATTACAAGATTACAAGATTATAAGATTAAACGATTAACTAAGTGTACTTGGGTTAACCAAGTAGGCTTGTTAGATCCATAGATCTATGACGTCGTCAGGCTAGCAATAGTTAATGATTGTACATATAATAGTCATAACATGGTAATTACCAAAGTTCAACTAACCACGACAAATAAAATGAATTTGCCCAAGTGTTTACAAGATTTAATGAGTTTACAAGTGCAATGATCATAAGGTTAACATGTTTCACCCCAAAGTGTGAAAATATATAAAAAGAGGTACGAAAAAACTCACCTGATAATAAGACGTGCTTTAATTAAGAACACAGGAATAGACACCAACAGTTTTCCTTACAGTTAACCTAAAAATGACGTCTTAACTTAGAATAACGATGATTTGAAGACTAGGAAAATAGTCATCAACTAGGGTTCTTACAATAATGTGAAATTTAACAAACTAGATTTTAAAATATTATGATTGATTTATAACTTGAAAAATAAATAAATTTAAGACTAATAAAAGAATATTAAATTGAGAAAAGATTATATAAAGTTAAAGTATTAAAGATGTGAAAGTAATTAAATCCTCATTTACGTTAATTATCTTGATAAAAAATAATTGATTGAATAATTAATTAGTTATTTAAATAATTTGTAAGAATGATAATAATTTAAAATGGTTTGAAATGATTTATAAAATTTATAACGGATAAAAGAATTATAAAGTTAATAATACAGGTAAAGAGTATAAGAATTTGTTTTGATAATAATATGTGCAAATAATTATTTTAATAAATAATTGTTAAATATATTAGAAACAATAATTAATTTTAAACAATTAATTATTAATGTAGAAATCAAAATAATTAATAAAATATTTATCTATTTGAAAGATTATAAAATATTTTAAAAACAATAATATAAATTGATTTTGAGGTGATTTATAAACTATTAAAACTTGTAATAAGTTTTATAAATGTTCTACACTTTCAAAATCATTAAAATTGTCTAAAATATAATTTTATAATTATTGAGTTATTTTCTAGAAATTAATAAATAATTTCTGAAAATGTTTTATCAATTAAAATGATTTTTATTTAAATATAATCTTAGTTTATTGTTTTTCTCAAATTAAAAAAATAATAATATAAAGCTCTTTAAAAAAGAATGCAAGTGCCCGGGTTCGAACCCGAGACCTCCTGTGTATTGATGAGATGGGTTACCGGTAGGCTAGGTAGTCTTTGCTTGCTTAAAGCCGTTTTAATTCATAAATAAACAAACAAACAAACAAACCCAGTATATCCCACTCAAAAGCAGGGTCTGGGGGGTAGGTGGCGGCGGGTCTTTCCTCTATCTTGGTAGGTAGAGAGACCGCTTCCAAAGAGACCCCCGACTCGATAACAAAAGCAATAACGGTAGCAAGGCAGCATATTATAAACCATACAACACACAGCACACAACACACATCATACAATTATATATCACCAAAAGGTTTAGAGAATGATAAAGCAAACATCGGAGAAGCGGCAAGTTTCATCTATAAAGAGCAGATGTGGGCTACGTACACATCAGGCCCTGCAACATGTTATCATTTACCCTTCCTACCTACAGATCCCACTAAAAGTCCTTAATTTTTATTCTATGCATCCACTCACTCCTATCCTCGATCATGTGCTCAGAGAGGTGCAAGTGTATCATATCTCGCCTAATTATCTCGTCCCAAGTCAACCTAGGTCTTCCTCTGCTCCTCTTACCCTCTAGGTTGATGTTCTCTACTGCTCTAACGGGTGCAGCCATTAGTCTCCTCTTCACATGCCCACACCATCTTAATCTTCCCTCTCAAATTTTATATACGATACATTCCACCTCTAGCTTATATCGAAACACTTCGTTTCTTATCTGATCCAGTCTTTTGTGTCCATAAATCAACCTTAGCATTCTTATTTCCGCTACCTCTATTTGCTTCTCGTGTGATTTCTTTATGGCCCAGTAGTCTGTTCCGTATAACATAGCTGGGCGTACTACCACTCTGTATAGTTTTCCCTTTAGTTTTGCAGAAACCTCTTATCACATAGAATCCATGATGCTGCTCTCCACTTGCACCATCCTGCTTGAACACGGTGAGCTACATCACGGTGTATCCTCCGTCCTCCTGTAGGTACGAGCCCAGGTATTTGAACCTAGACGTTCGTGGGACCGCCATACCCTGGATACTGATTTGGGTGTCCTCTTCAGCCTCACCACTATAGTTATAATGCATGTATTCGGTCTTAGAGCGACTTATCCTTAAGCCTCTGCGCTCTAATGCTGCTCTCCCTGTTCTAGCCTGTTATTAAGCACCATTTTGGATTCTGATATTAAGACAATATCATCCGCAAAGAGCATGCACCATGGAACTGGCTGTTGTATAGACTTGGTCATCTTATCCAACACTACTGTGAAGAGAAATGGGCTCAGTGCCGATCCTTGGTGGAGTCCCACTTCCACGGGGAAGGAGTCTGAGTCTCCGACCGGTGCTCGCACACACGTTTTTGCCCCGTCATACATATCCTTGATTATTTTGATATACCTCTCTGGTACCCTTCTAAGTCATAGACTTTCCCATATAAGTTGACGCGGAACACTATCATAGGCTTTTTCTAGGTCGATGAATACTATATGGAGGTCCATTTTCTTTTCTCTATATTTCTCTATTATCCTCCTTATTACGTGCATGGCTTCTGTTGTAGAGCGTCTTGGCATAAATCCAAATTGGTTTATCGCTATCTGAGTTTCCCGTCTAATTCTCGTGTCAAAAACTCTTTCCCATAATTTCATCGTGTGACTCAATAGCTTTATTCCCCTGTGGTTTTCGCAACCTTGGACATCTTCTTTTTTCTTATATATGGGGACTATGACAGTAGTTCTCCACTGGTCTGACATCTTCCCTGTCTTAAAGATAGTGTTGAATAGATCTGTTAGCCATTGGAGAGCCTCATCTTCCAGGCATTTCCACACTTCAATCGGTATGTTGTCTGGCCCCACCATTTTAGCCCTTCCCATTATCTTCATAGCTCTCGTAACTTCGTCGACTGTGATGCTTCTACAATAACATTTGTTTTGTTGCGTTGTTTGGGTTGTTTTATCTATCTCAGTTTGATGGTTAGGGTTCCTTATGTTGAAGAGGTTATCGAAGTAAGATTTCCATCTCACCTTGATGTCTTTCTCCTTCACCAAAACCTTTCCATTTGCATCCTTTATAAACTTCACCATTCTCAAGTCTTGTCTTCTACTTTCTCTTGCGTTGGCAATCTTAAACATGTCATGCTCTCCTTCTTTCATCTTTAATCGTTATACATCTTCTCATATGCCGTGTTCTTTGCCTCTGACACCGATTTTTTCGCCTCTTGCTTAGCCTCCTTGTATTTATCTTTTAGCTCTATGTTTTCTTCCTCATTGTTATAGCGTATAAGCTCTCTAAAACTTTGTTGTTTAATTTTTATCTTCTCCTGTACATTTTCGTTCCACCACCAGGATTCCTTATGGCCGACTATCCTCTTTGTTGTAACTCTAAGAGTTTCTTTAGCTGCTTGGATGACTCTAGTTGCCATTGCCTCCACTTTTGGTTTGCGTCTTCCTATGGCCCTGTCTGATTCATTGGTATGATCTTATCTCTAAAAATGGTAGTCTTTTCGTCTTTGAGCTGGCCCCATCTGATCGTAGGTCTAAATCTCTTGTTTGGTGGACAATTGGTCTCTTAACACGTTTATCCGCCACCAACATATGATGTTGAGTCACTAATGTCTCTCCCGGGATTGTATTACAGTCCTTCCATGAGCTACGATCTTCTCCCCACATCAATAAATAGTCTATCTACGTGTGTCTCCCGCCGCTGCTAAACATGATTAGATGTGAGTCTCTTTTCTTAAAAAACGAATTTATGATGCCTAAGTCATGCGCTACTGCAAGTTGAAGAAGCTCCTTACCGCCGTCATTCCTAAGACCATACCCGAAGCCTCCATGTACCAACTTGAAGTGCTCATTATCCTTACCGATATACCTATTAAAATCTCCTCCTATGCATATTTTTCTTCTCTAGGTATGTCAACCATAACGTGATCTAAACTCTCCCATAACTTACTTCTTTCTGTTTCCCCTAGTCCAACATGTGGTGCATACGCACTAACTACTACCACTACTTCATCCCCTATTACTATTCTTAACAACAAAATTCTATCATCGTATCTTTTTACCTCCACTATATTATCTTGAAGTTCCTTTGCAACTACAAAACCTACTCCATTTTAGTGCCATCTGGTCCTGAATACCATAGTTTATAACTATTATGCTTTTTTGCTCTCCCACCCCGCCATCTAGTCTCCTGAAGACACGCTATCTGGACCCTACGTTTCTACATTCCACGATGCCACTCGTAATCTATAACACTTATTCCCTATAGTTGCACCTCTCGTCACCGAACATGATCTCGAGGCAGCATAATGGCTACTACTTTCTATTTTACAAGACAGAGTCCACTAGTACAACCGAAAATTTGAAACATGGACAACACCTTAAAAATAGAAGTACAACACAAGTAAAGCACAATCAAAAGCAATCCGTCACACGAGGTCAACAATACACATCAGACACACACTCAACATAAGAAATAGAATGATATTAAATCACACACAAGTAGTAATAGCCCAAGAATAGGGGATGCCTCTCCCTATTTAAAACCAGAATGCTGGTACCCCTAACCCAGCCAAACAATCTAAACGAAAAGATATAATTAAAGATATAATTGAAGATGAGTAAAAGCAGATATGCAAACCCGAGATGGAATGATCTCACCAATGTACACCCAATTTAGGGTTCTTCGATTATGCTGCTGGTACGGGTCTGGGTTCTCGATTGCAGGTGGGGGGTGGGTGTGCGTCTGCTGTGGATGTGCTACTACTTGGTGGTTGGGGAGGCAGTGAGGTGGCTGCGGTGGCTTGCTGTGACAGGATGGAGTGGGGGTGGGGAGGCGGTGGTGGCTAGCAGTGGATGAGGTAGCTGTGGGGGGTGGTCGCAGGTGAAGGAGACGGTGGGTGATGGAATAGGGTGGGGGTGGAGGAGAGGTCGCCGGGAGGCGGTGGTGGCTAGCGGTGAAGTAGTGGAAGGTGGTTGTTGAGACCGAGACTGGTGAGCCGGTGACCGTTGGGTAGGTGGTGTGTCTTGTACTGGTGGTGGTGGTGACCCGCCGACGACCGGTGGTGGTGACCGGTGGTAGTGAGAGAGAGCAGAGAGAGAGAGAAGAGAGGGAGGTTCACCTGAAACTTTGCATCTGCGAAGGCGGTGGCCGCCGGTGAAGCAAATAGAGCACCTGAAACTTTGAACCTGGTGGTGGTGGTGACCGGCCGGTGACCGGTGGTGGTGGTGGCCGGTGACCGGAGCCGGTGAGGGTGACGGTGACAGAGAGCAGCGAGCAGAGAAAGGAGCAGAGAGTAGATCTAGCTCTCACCTGAAACTTTGCACACAGTAGTGGTGGTAACCGGCCGGTGACCGTTGGTGGTGGTGTCCGGTGACCGGAGTCGCTGAGGGTGACGGTGATAGAGAGCACAGAGCAGAGAGAGGGAGCGGTCCCCAATTGGATCGAAGGCGGTTGTGAAGGCGGTGGGAGCACAGAGAGAGGGAGCAGTCCCCAATCAATCACACTGTTAACCCAAAATTAATATGGTCAAACAACAATGAAACCGACAAATCCCCGTTTTTAATTCATATGAATATTAAAAGCAAAAATACCCAATTTCCATAAGAACCCTAATTTTAGTTGGATCAAATTAACCATCAATTCGATAATGTTAACGATTATAACCATAGGACTTTTGTTCTCAACGATAAAAATAATGTGTAGATGTCTCCAATTACCCGATATGATGAAGGATTTGATAAGAACGAGTTCGAGCAAGTCACGGCTGTTCTTGATGCAATCGTGGTGTGTGTGTGTGTGTTTCTCGAGCAATTGAGGTTACAGAGAGTTAAAAGGGATCGACCCGTACCTTTCCCCTCTGATAAATAGTTTTGATTTGATATGATTCAACTTAATCGACTTCAAGTTTGAATGCGGGTGTAACGAGTTCAACTCGATGTTATATCACTGTTTCATCTGAAATTAAAGTCACCAATGAATTCGAAACGATTAAACGAACGTTTTAGAGTCTTTAATTGCACCAATTGTCAGCTTATTTTGAGGAACCGAATTGAAGTTCGAATAGGGGGTGTTTGGTTTCGGGATGAATGGTTTCATAGTTTAATTTCGATTTTAATGGTGCTGTGGGCTCGAAACTCACACACGAGGTTGGGGAAACGGTTATCCGGCTTCGAAATTGCTTAGGTTTGTTGTTCACGACTCGTCGGAGCTCGGACCGGAGCCTGGCCGGTGTGCGCCGGAAATACGGTAGGGGTGGAGGGAAATGGATAAGGTTTTTAAATAATTACAGAATAGCCCTCGGGCTTTTATGAGTTTAGCATTTCAAGTTTAGCCTTATAAAATATAGTTATTATAACTTGAAACTTATAAATCAATTTAATGCTAAATCAAATTATTTATAAAACTTACAAATTTTATGAACTTCATAATTTGATTATTTGTTTCAATTGTACAATTAAGATCACAATTTAGTAACTTGATTTTTATAAATTGCAAAATTTATAGATTTTTAAATGAAACTTTATTTGTCTAATTTTTTTAATTCTATAGTTAAAGACTTGTAATTATCATTTAAACTTTATAAGAATTCATTTATTTTATAACCTATCTAGTTATTCAGTTTTAAATAAGGAACACTAAAACTAAAAAGTTATCATGAATAATACAAAATGAACCCTCATGGTTTTATTATTGGCAAAAAAATGGTCCTTACAAAAATAACGAAAAGTAACGATTAATTAACGAACAAATGAAATGTTACAGTCTCCCCTAGTTTAGTAAATTTCATTCCAAAATTTAAACACAAGGAGGCTTAAAAGAAAACGATACATGGATTTAATTTGGTCATTACGTTCCGAAGTGATCTCGGGATCACATTCAGACTCATAACAACTTTTGACAATATGAATATTCAAATACGCTTGGGTTGTTTGGCATCATGATTTTCATGGGTTTCTCGACAAGGTGCATCAAACCATAAATTTTTGAATTTATCGAGTAGGATATGGGAATTATAATTGACAAGACAGTTCTTGAGATTTGATACATGAAACGACGGATTGACATTGCTTAATTCTTGGAGCAGTTCAAACTTGTAAGTTACTTTCCAATCACTCGAGCATATTGAGTGGATCATATAAGGAGGTGTCATCTTATTCTATTGCGATAAGTATAATTGTATGAAAATTCGATTAACGGAAAATGACAATTCTAGAGACGTTAAAGTTTATGACACAATAATAGGAATTGCATTGATCAATGAAGATATCGTTCATGATCGAATTAAAATTTTAATAACTCAGGATATTGCCGATAAAGACAGTCACAAATAAATTTTCAAGTACGGCTTGCACACGTGGTTCATCAAACCTATAAACACAGCCGAAACATTCGTATGGCTAGAAAGACAAGAATGTAAGGATTCCTAGAAGTCTGATGTAGCCAAAACACTCTTGAAACCATCTACTGATCATAAAACTCATGAAGACATCAACTGAAGTTAACAGCTGAAAACATCAGCAGAAGACAGCAGCTGATGTTAACAGCTGAAGACAACAGCTGATGTTAACAGCTAAAGACAACAGCTGATGTTAACAGCTGAAGACATCTACTGAAGTTAACAGCTGAAGACATCAACTGAAGGTAACAGCTGAAGACATCTACTGAAGACAACAGCTGAACACATCAACTGAAGGTAACAGCTGAAGATAATAGCTGAAGACATCAGCTGAAGACAACAGCTGAAGGTAACAGCTGAAGACAACAACTGAAGACATCAGCTGAAGATATCAACTGAAGACAAAGTCTGAAGACAGTTTTCAGTAGTTGTCACAACAACTGAAGAAGTATTTTTCAGTAGTTGTGATGATCCTTCTTCAGTAGTTATCACAACAACTGAAGAAGTATTCCTCAGTAGTTGTGACAGTTCTTCTTTCAGTAGTTCTATGAAATGATCAAGTCTTCCTGTATGCTGCACAGAACATGAAGTAGTATTTCTACGAAAGTTTTACACCAATTCAGAAACATTTCAACTGTAAAATCTTTCATAGCCAAGACCAATATCTTCAGAAGCCAGAAATGAAGTCTTTCTTAGCTTCAAGACAATTCTGTTGAAGCCAAGAAACCAAGACAGATTCTTCCGAAGACTTTTATCATACATGCTTTATCTGATGTACTTTTTCTGAAAAGCTGAACCACTTTTCCGCTGCCCACTCTGGTTGGTCACCAACTTGTATGAGTTGGTGAAAAGGTCCATGCTTTAGGAAAACTATACATTGAGGTCTTGGGTCAAACCTTTCTACTTTATGTACCTTTATCCTTTTTGTAATATATTAGGATGTGAGCTATGGCATGTCATAGTCACTAGCCAAAAGGCAAATCTGCCTTTTGACTCTACATGGATTGTGTTGTCTAATTCGCGTATCCAGCTGGCCTTCAAGGTATGGCCGTCTGTAGGTTGTAGTATAAAGTATCTCAAAGTCTTGTAATGTATGCATGCTGAATACTTGTAACTTGAATTTGAGAAGCAATATACAACATCCTTGAAAACCAACCACTTGTGTTGTTATCTTGTTCTTTTTTTTTCCTGAAGTTACTCTTGTGTTCTTAGCATCATCATAACCAGTTCCCATTTGATCTGTTAAGTGTTCTAATACACTCTCCTCATTGTGTTGTTGTGTTGTAAGTGCTAACCCTTCACCCGGTCCTGCGTTTGGTATCAGAGCATCCAGGCTCTTGATATAAAATCTCACCATCTTAGATCCCTCACACACACAAAATACTTAGCAACTCAAATGGCAGCTCTTTCTAAAGCTGATATGGAAACTGGTACTATGACCAAGTCCCCACTGATCACTCCTGAAGATTTTGACACATGGTGCACAAGAATGGAAGGCTTCATCAAGTGTCAAGATTCAAGGATGTGGGACTCAGTTATCAACGGTCCCTTCATACCAAGCACTACTTCTGCTACTGGTAATCGTATTATTCCTAAAGATGTAGATGATTACTCAGAAGAAGACAGGAAGAGAATAGAGCTTGATCAAAGGGCCATGACTTGTCTTCAAACTGCTCTTCGAAACTCCATCAACAGAGGCTTCAAGAAGTGCAAGACAGCTAAAGATCTATGGGAAGCACTGAAGCTCATGTATGAAGGATCCAAAGAAACTAAAGAAACAAGAAGGATCTCTTGAAGCAGTAGTTTGAAAACTTCACCTTCAAGGCTGGTGAGACACTGACTCAACAATACTTCAGGTATGTTGAGATAGTGGACACTCTAGTGGATATTGGAGTAACTCTTGAGAACAGGGACATAGTAAGGAAGTTCATGTCTTCTCTTCCTAAACCATGGACACATTATTGTGTTGTGATCAAGAGAACTTAGGATCTTAAAACTCTTACTCTTACAGAGTTATATGGTCTCCTGAGTGCATTCCAGATGGAGATGAACATGCAAAATTCCTCTGGCAACTCCAATAACCAACTGAGTTCAGCTCTTCATGTGAATGAAAGGGAATGCATTGAACCACAACATCAGTTGTTATGCTACCCTGACAACTCACAAAAGGGCCTTTCATCACTCTTCTAGAGACACCAAGAGAAAGCTACACTCAAGGAAGTCCCTTCCAAGAGACAAGTTCTTCTCATGCCTTTGTCTCAGCTGATGAAACCTCTGGCAAACTTATCTTCACTCTTGAAGACTTGGACTGTATCCATCCAGATGATCTGGAGTATATGGAGATAGTTCAGCAAATGGCTCTTCTCACTCATAGGGCCAAGAAGTTCTACAAGAGGACTGGGAGAAGATTTCCAAGCAATAAATCCAGTGGAAAGTTTGGGCTGGACAAAAGCAAGGTAAAGTTCTACAACTGTAACCAGATGGGGCACTTTGCAAGAGAGTGTAAGGCAACAAGAACAAATGGTGGCCAGACACAAACCAGACCAAACTACACTGAGAAAGTTCACCAGAATGAGAACCTAAAGCAACAGGCTGAAGTTGTTGTTGAAGAGGGAGGCTTTGACTGGAGCTTTCAGATAGAAGATGCATCTCCAAACCAAGCTCTCATGGCAGATCATGATGAAACCAAGGTATTAGAAAATCTTTGCTCTTCTGAATGTATTGCTAAAGTTAATAGATACAGGTCATATAACTTAGAGCTGAGATCTGACCTTGAGTCCTTAAACATCTTGAAAGCTGGTTTTAAAAGAGCTGAAAATGACTATAAACTTAAAATAGAAGATTTAGAGAAAACCATTTCAACTCTTAAACATGAGCTAACAAACTACAGTACTCAGATCAAAGATCTCATAGCTAAGTTAACTGAATGCCAAGCTGAGCTTGTGATCAGCAAAGCTAAGGCAGAAAATTGTGTTCTTGAAGAAGATACCTTCAAGAACATAATATCCTCATCCTTGCATGCAAAAGTGTGTTATCAGAACAAGCAGGGATTAGGATCTAGTGAGATAGCTCCTCCACACACCATCTTATCTGTAAGATCTCCCAGGTGTGGAACTTGTGAAGATGAGCTTCCCTTCATAGATCCTTTGACTGAAGAGAATGAAGAGGAGATGGTGAAGAATGATTTTGGTTTGAGTGAAGAAAAGCATTCTGAGAAGGGTCACCATTCCTCTGAGGAGAGAAAAACTGTTGGGATGACTAAGTCAAAAAGAAAGAACTTGATCAGGAAAGCCAAAAGAAAATCAAGGAAGGCTCAAGAGATCAAGGCTACTTTTGACTCTAAGCAGAAACAAGTTTTCATCTCTGCAGGGTTTGAAGTAGTTAAGACTGATGACATGAAATCTGGTTCATGTGCAACTCATCTCAGCAACAAGAAGAAGACTGATCTGTCGTGTGTTACTGCTACAAACCTGGACCATCCAACTCCAAGAATAGTTCTCAACCTAAAAGAACTGTCTCAGTCCCTGCAAAGGTGAAGATGGAGATGGGATGTGACCAAAGTCAGTGCTCTTCCATGAAGAAGACTCTTGGAAAGAAGAATCTGAAGTGTGTCATGTGTGAGAGTACTTCTCATTTGGCTAAAGATTGTCCATACAATCCTAAGGGTACTCTTCACATGATAAACAAAGAGACTTCCAAGAATTCCAAGATGAAGAAGGCAAGTGAAAAACTGCCTTCGGAAGAAGATTTGGTCTCAGAAGAAAGGAATGCCTCCAAAGTACTGAAGCTTGCTGCTGTAAAGGCAAGATCTTCCGAAGGACCAGTCATCAAAACTTCTAAAGTCTCAAAAGCTTCTGAAGTATTGAAGGTCAAGTCTAAACTTCCAAAGGTGGTGTGGAAGTCAAAGAAAGACCAAAAGACCTGTCACACCCTCAATTTTCCACGAACGGGGTTTTACCGTTAGGCGTGTGACATAACCAGGATCTCAGTTAAGCATCAGTTACACCAAACGACTCAATAATTACAAATCATATAAGTGGTTTATATTTTAATGAAACAAACCAAATATATTTAAGTATTGCGGAAGCAAGAACAGATAAACATTGACAACAGTTTTGGAACACATAAACACGCGTTCGAATCAATTTATGTAAAATACATGAATTTATGTCTTGAAAATAGTTTGTGATAAATGCGGAGTGATACGTGGTGGATGCTGTGCTCCTAAATGTGCCATATCATTGTCCTGAGAGAAAACATGTAAAAGTCAGTACAAGACTGGTGAGTTCACAGGTTTATCAGAAAACAGTAAGTATCAGTAAAGAAATTCCCAGATGTGTAATCAAAGCATATCATGGGTAGCTAGTCCATAATGATCACTATGTGTACAAAGTCGCGACCGAGCTGACATGCAATCAAGTAAGTAAAGTAGGCCCAAGCCGTGGATCACACACCACAGTAAGTAAAGTAGGCCCAAGCTGTGGATCACACCACAGTAAGTAAAGTAGGCCCAAGCCGTGGATCACACACCACAGTAAAATAGGATAAACGTTCACCCGTTTAACCAGCTAGCGTGACTAGCCCGAGTGGGGTATGTCAATCCCAGTAGTACTACTAACAATCACCTCGCTACTTCGTATTAACGGTCCGAAGGGCAAAGCATACAAACATAGTATCATGTATATGCAGTATCACAACAATCCAATGTAATGTAATGTTTATGAAAACACATGCTTCTCTCCCCCAAAAATGGTATAAAGTAAAAGTGGGGCTGTAAACTCACCTTGAATTGATGTAATGTATATGAACAAGAACTTCACAGAATTTGGCAATGCGCGATCAAACACGTTCAACACCTATTATTGATTGTAATCGAGTCTTTAATATGTTCACTGTGAATCAATATATTTGATAAGGCTCGGGTTGGTTGGTTTATCACGTGACACGTACACAAATAGGTGTATATATGTTACAAGATTTAAGTTGAAATAATCGTTAAATCGAGGATTAGAATTATGGGGTTTTTAATAGGTATTAAGTTTACAAAGTATTTTTTGCATTTGATTCCATTAGGAGGATTATACATGTATGTTTAAATATTTTAGAATGGTATAGGAATGGTAAGGTTTAATATATAATTATAATTATCTAAGGATAATTATAAATAGTATTTCGATTAATAATGAGATATTAATCTTATTATTAGTTAGAATATATTTTATAAGAAATAATCTACAATTTCATTTGTAAATAATTTGTGAATCTACATTCAAAGATGATATAGTGTCCATTTTTATAAAAATAAGTATTTTAATGTTTATAAATAATATTTTGTAAAAATTTATTAAGGTTTTTAAATAAAAGAAATTTACAGAAAATCATTTTGTGGGATTTAAAATATGGGAGATTTATAATATTATTTTTATAATTTTTAAGGATTTTTGTATATTTTTAAAATGATTAAAAAGCTTTTTAAAAAAATAAAAGAGGTTGCCCGGGGTCGAACCCGGGACCTCTCACCTGCACACACACATCCTTAACCAGTGAACCAAAGGCCGCAGCCGCGGTATGAATGGTTTGTAATTTATTTAAACACAAACACAAGTTCTTCCCCGAATCCGAAGAACCCTAGAATGAAATTGATCCAATTGAACATGATTTCGCGTATGATAATGAAATTAATGATAGGGTTTGATCCCCGAATGAAACTGAGTGTAATGATATGCTCAATCACCTGTTTTGAAGTCGATTTGAAGGTTGTCACTATGAAGAACAGTCGCGGCCGAAGTGAATCCGAATAGCAAGCAATTGATGATAATAATCAAATTAATCACACAGGTAGCTTCTAATGGTGCTAATGATCGAAAGCCTGAGGTTTATTGCAGGTTATGAAGGCCGGAGGGTGGTGTTCAAGTAAGTTGCAGGTCTCGGTCGAAGGAGGTGATCAATGGAAGTGTTTATTTCGTTTCAAATGCGATTAAAGGTTGAATTCGATTAAGAATAGTTATATAGTCGTTCAGGTTCACTTAATAAATGAATTATTGGCGTTAGTGGTGATCGTGGATTTTGTTGGCCGACAATGGAGATAGTCGGTTTTAGTGGTAATACCACTTGTTTTATTCAATTGCGAGTTGCCCACGTTCGACTCCACACGAAATTAGGTCGGTAGCTTTAATTAGGTCACAACCGCGTTGGTTTGGGTGTTGGGGATTCGCCGGAGGCGCGCCGGCGACGGTGGCCGGAGAAGAACAGGGGCGACGGGGCGGGGGTGGGTTTTAAAAGAAAAATTTGCACATCAGCCCCTGAAGTTTTGTACCATTATTATTTATGTTGAAAGTTTTTAAAACAAGTTTTAAAAGTTACAAAATTACCCTGCACTTTTAATTCTAAATTATTATATTATTATTATTATTATTATTATTATTATTATTATTATTATTATTATTATTATTATTATTATTATTATTATTATTATTATTATTATTACTATTATTCTTAAATAATAGTAAATGAATTAAATTGGCGGTAAGCCGATAAAATTATTTTAATAATATTAACCGAAAACTCGGGTTGTCACATTATCCCTTGTTGAAGAAATTTCGCCGAAAATTAGAACACTAGGGTTATCAAGCGAGTATACGAAGGATTTGGTTAACACGATGAGTAAACTATGGAGAATAATAACTGCTTGAAGATAGTTAGTACACACGAAGAGTTGACGAGATTAATGTAATTGACTGATTTGTTAGTGACAAATGTCACACACCATCACATTCACCACATGATCTTCAACAAAAATAATCTTAGGTTTCCTTTCTGATTTGGGAATATCTTGAATGTTTCTAGCACTTTCGTTCATCATCAAATCCATCTGTATTATCTGAGCTATCATACACGTGTGAAACAAATGTGAAGTAGACCCGCAATTTCTTTGTTGATAGTGGGATGTCACAGTATCCCTCAGTTGAGAGAAAATTTCATCCTGCAATTCAGTTGGAGTTAGGTTCTGAAGGTGTATCCACGAACAAGTGCGGATATTTAGACTTCATTGATCCTCCCGTTCATGTAAATTCTGGTCCCCGTTTAGAGTTCCATCTACGCGCACAATGGGAATTTTGCTACGCTTTAGTGTCTTGACCTCTCGATCCATGATCTCCACTGGTTCTTCGATGAAATGTAGTTGATCATCTATCTTTAATTCTTCCAAAGGCACGATCAATGATTCATCAGACAGGCATTCCTCAGATTGGATACGTGAAACATATCATGTATCCCCCTGAGTTCTTCAGGTAGGTTCAGTTGATAAGCCACCGGGCAATCGTTTGACGATCTCGAACGGCCCCACGTACCTAGGGTTTAGTTCCCCCGTTTTCCAAAGCGTATTACACCTTTCCAGGGTGAGACTTTCAGTAGTACTTTGTCACCAACCTGAAACTCCAATGGCTTTCGACGCTTGTCGGCGTAACTCTTTTTCGATCACGTGCTGCCGCCATACGGTTACGAATTTGCACGATCTTCTCAGTCGTTTCGTGCACAAGTTCAGGTCCTGTAAGTTGGCTTGCTCCTACTTCTGCCCAACAGATAGGTGATCGGCACTTTTGTCATACAATGCCTCAAATGGAGTGCTTTGATCGAAGTGTGATAACTGTTATTATAGGAGAACTCAACTAATGGTAGATGAGTTTCCCAACTGCTGCCAAAATCGATCAAACAGGCACGCAACATGTCTTCCAGTGTTTGGATTGTACGCTCACTTTGACCATCAGTCTGCGGGTGATATGCAGTACTCATATCCAACCGCGTTCCCAATGATCGTTGTAATGATTGCCAGAAGTGAGAAGTGAACGAGCTCCCGGTCAGAAATGATAGATATCGGTACGCCATGCCGAGAGACTATTTCCCTTAATAGATACGGGTAAGCTTCTCCATCCGATCAGTCTCTCGAATTGCCAGAAAGTGTGCGGATTTCGTTAAGCGATCTACTATAACCCAAATGGTATCGCATCCGTTGGGAGTTCTTGGTAACTTCGTGATGAAGTCCATGGAGATCTGCTCCCATTCCACACTGGAATTTCTGGTTGTTGGAGTAATCCAGATGGTCTCTGGTATTCTACCTTAACCTTGGAAACAAGTTAGGCATTTGCTTACGTATGTGGCTATCTCGCTTTCATTCTCGGCCACCAGTAAAATTCTTTCAGGTCCTGATACATCTTGTCTGAAACCTGGATGGATCGAGTAACGGGACTTATGGGCTTCATCCATTATCAGCTCTCGCAGATTCCCATGCTGTGGTACCCAGATCCGTTTCATAAAATAACGGATTCCATCAGCTTTAACCTCCAATTGTTTCTCCATGCCTCGCATGGATTCTGCTTTGAGATTCTCTGTCTTCAAGGCCTCAGATGAGCAGCTTTAATTTGCATTGGTAGGTCAGAGTGGATAGTCATTTGTAATGCACGCACCCGACGAGGCTTTAGGGTTTCCTTACGACTAAGGGCATCAGCTACCACATTAGCCTTACCCGGATGGTACTTGATCACACAGTCATAATCATTGAGTAACTCTAACCATCGTCGTTGCCGCATATTTAGTTCCTTCTGGTTAAATATGTGCTGGAGGCTCTTATGATCCGTATAGATCATGCACCTGGTTCCGTATAGATAGTGCCTCCAGATCTCAAGGCAAACACTACAGCTCCTAGTTCCAGATCATGCGTTGTATAGTTCTTCTCATGCACCTTGAGCTGTCTAGATGCATAAGCTATGACTTTGTCACGTTGCATCAATACTCACCCCAAACCTGGATGGATGCATCACAGTAAACAACAAAGTCATCAGTTCCTTCTGGTAAGGCTAGGATTGGTGCGCTGCAGAGTTGTCTTTAAGCGCCTAAAACGCTGTTTCCTCTTTGCTACCCACTTATAAATTACTCCCTTATGAGTCAGGGCAGTCAAAGGTTACGCCAATTTAGAAAATCCTTCGATAAATCTCGGTAATAGCCTGCCAAACCAAGAAATTGTCGCATCAGTAGGCGTCTTGGTGCCGGCCAATCCTTGATTGCTTTAATCTTTGAAGGATCAACATGTATACCCTTTTCATTCACTACGTACCCAAGGAATTGCACTTCACGCATCCAGAAGTCACATTTTGAGAACTTTACGTAAAGCTGTTCATCTCTTAGCAATTCCAGTATGGTTCTCAAATGTTCCTCATGATCTTCCTTATTACGGGAGTAGATTAGTATGTCATCAATGAAGACAATGACAAACTTATCCAGATAAGGTTTGCAGACACGGTTCATGAGGTCCATAAAAACTGCTGGGGCATTGGTCAGCCCAAAAGGCATTACGGTGAACTCGTAGTGCCCATAGCGTGTTCGAAACGCAGTCTTGGAGATGTCTTCCTCTCGAACCCTTAACTGATGAAACCTGATCTCAAGTCAATCTTGGAATAGTAGCTAGATCCTTACAACTAGTCAAACAAATCATCAATGCGTGGAAGTGGATACCTATTCTTGATCGTCACCTTGTTCAGTTCGCGGTAGTCAATACACATCCTGAAGGTTCATCTTTCTTTTTAACGAAAAAGCACTGGAGCTCCCAAGGTGAAGAACTGGGACGTATGAATCCTTTGTCTAACAACTCTTGCAATTGCTTAGACAGCTCTTGTAGTTCGTTCGGTGCCAAACGGTACGGCGCCCGAGCGATCGGAGTTGCTCCTGGTGCTAGTCAATTTGAAATTCTACTGTCTGTGTGGAGGAAGGCCAGGTAGGTCTTCGGGAAATACCTCAGGAAAGTCTCTAACAACAGGAATATCATCAACTCGCCTTTCATCCGCCTTGGTTCAGTAACAAGTGCCAACAAAAGCAAGGTGTCCTTTTCTAAGACATTTCTGAGCCTTCAAATATGATATGATGCCGACCACCGCACCCATCTTTTCACCTTCCACAATAAGAATTTCATCATCCGAAATAGGTAACTTGATCAGCTTCTCCTTGCAAACGATCTCAGCACTATTCTGGGATAACCAATCCATCCCGACGACTACATCGAAGCTCCCTAGTGTGATAGGAATAAGGTCTATGCTAAAGTGTGTCCAGATAAGCCTAGCTTATAGTTTTTAAACACTTGTGTTGCTGTTATCGTTCTACCATCGGCTATTTCTATGGCATAATTAGAACTCAAATCAGTAGGCACCATCCCTAGTGTTTTACTAAACTTTGGGGACACATAACTCTTATCAGCACCAGAGTCAAATAAAACAGAGGCATACACCCATAATAGAGAATCTGCCAGATACTACAGTAGGGTCGTTTCGAGCCTCACCTGAGCCCATGATGAAGACTCTGCCTCTGCCACCGCCACCACAATGTTGTTGTCTTAGGCTTATCAGCAGCACCAGTGTTACCGTTTCTTTTCAGTTCGGACATTCCTTTTTAAAATGTCCGGGTTGACCACATTCAAAACAAACAGTCTGATTGTGGTTCTGCTGTTGTTGAGGTGCCTTCCCCGAGAGATTCACCCGGCAATACTTGGCAACATGTCCGAACTTCCCACACCTCTCACACGTGCTCCTTGTGCACTGCCAGTATGATGGCGCTGACATTTGTTGCATTTTGGGAGATTCCCATGATAGCCGCCCGAATGAGAAGGTTGGGACGGATTAAACTTCTTATGTGAGGTTGATAATCGGAGGATGAAGATTGCTTTCGTTGGTAGATGGTTCCCATTTCCTTTTGTGATCTGATGAACCAGAAGCAGCACCACGTTTAGGCAAGGTGCCTGTGCCACTGCCTGGTCGGTGAATTATGAGCCAGTCGGATGGCCTGCTGGATAGTGACAGGATCAGCAGCCATCACATAGCCTGGATTTGAGGAGCCTGGCCATCAATGTACTTTCGATCCGTTTGTAGGCCGGAGTCACCATCTGAGGACATAATGCAGCCAACTCGTGCGAACGAGTCGTGTACTCCTTAATGTCTGAACCAACCATCTTTAAATTCCAAAATTCTGCCTCCAGTTTCTGGACTTCGCTCCTGGGGCAGTACTCTTCTTTCATTAAAATCTTGAAGTCCTCCCAAGGCATACTGTTAGCAGCATCAAGTCCTAAGGTTTGGACCTGTGAGTTCCACCATGTCAAAGCTGGTCCTTCCAAAGTGCCGGAAGCATACTTGACACGGTTTTCTGCTGGACAGTTACACATTGCAAAGGCGGATTCCAGCTTCTCAATCCAACGAAGGAGGGTAACAACACCTTCGGAGCCTTTGAAGGAATGAGGTTTGCAGTCCATGAACATCTTGAAAGTGCAGACTGCTTGACCTGGAGTGAGTGGATACGTATCAATGATTTAAGGATTGTTACATAGAGTATCAAGGATTGATCCAATGATCTATTTGATAGAGGTTTACTCCTTGGTTTTGGTTCTGGTGATATTGTTGTTTTGATTTGGTTCCTGTTCTGTTCGAACGCCTCGAGCGCTTCAGCAACACGCTCATTTATGATGGCATCGAGTTCAGCTTGTGTTAGATTAATGTTTTCTTTTCTACGTGGGCGTCAATTCTTCGTCCAGACATGATTCTACGTATTCACAATACATGACAGTCACTATCGAATAATAACTATTGATAACAATAATTTGTTTCGTACTAGTAGAAATGAAGGATTTGTTTGCATATCGATAGTGAGGTTTCATGAAAACCGAGACCTTATGTCTCCAAGTATAGAAACGAAAATTTGTACTGACTATGACTGTTATCACCTAATAGAGTTACCAGAATTCTCATGCACGAACATTACAATTACGTGTGCCCCGTAATCTAATTGCTTTGCATGGTCACTCATGGTTCCTCCCATTGTGATAACATACCTTGTCAAATACCGAGTGCTATCTTTAAGACTAGCGAAGATGATAGGGCATGTGGAAGTAGAAATGAGTACGATTAGTTTGCCGTGATGTTCAAATCTTGGATAGTTTAATTAGGAAAACGAAATCAAGGACAAGAATATTCAACACGACATGAGATGTTTCGGGGTATTCGTTGATTCGTGAATCAAAGCGAGTACGTTGACTAATCAAAGTATTTAGTCAACCATACTTTGTTGAAAACATGCGTACCTATAAGCAGATACTCATCCCAAGGGTTCCCAGGTAAGGTAAACAGGTCCATCGGTTGATTTGGATATATGCGAATACCTTGCCTAGACAGAACACCTCGAGATACAGGCATTTACTCTTCCAGCATTGCATGTATTCAGTGGGGGACACAGACTTTGACGAGATTTTTAGAATAACAATCGAGTTTTGGAGTCTGAAATCACTTGAATTAGGCACTCAACCCTCCGTGACTCACAGCACAGAGATATGTTAAGGCAAAAGTTTTCAGGCAACTAAATTAAGTAAACATAGCTTAGAAATCTATGTGTGTGTAAACTAATGCAAATCCAGCTATAGTCTAAAATGCAATGCAAATGAGACGCAAGTCCATTTTAGTTCGCTATAACTAATGCTCTGATACCAATCTGTCACCCTCAATTTTCCACGAACGGGGTTTTACCGTTAGGCGTGTGACATAACCAGGATCTCAGTAAGCATCAGTTACACCAAACGACTCAATAATTACAAATCATATAAGGGTTTATATTTTAATGAAACAAACCAAATATATTTAAGTATTGCGGAAGCAAGAACAGATAAACATTTGACAACAGTTTTGGAATACGTAAACACGCGTTTGAATCAATTATGTAAAATACATGAATTTATGTCTTGAAAATAGTTTGTGATAAATGCGGAGTGATACGTGGGGATGTTGTGCTCCTAAATGTGCCATATCATTGTCCTGAGAGAAAACATGTAAAAGTCAGTACAAGACTGGTGAGTTCACAGGTTTATCAGAAAACAGTAAGTATCAGTAAAGAAATTCCCGGATGTGTAATCAAAGCATATCATGGGTAGCTAGTCCATAATGATCACTATGTGTACAAAGTCGCGACCGAGCTGACATGCAATCAAGTAGTAAAGTAGGCCCAAGCCGTGGATCACACACCACAGTAAGTAAAGTAGGCCCAAGCCGTGGGTCACACACACAGTAAGTAAAGTAGGCCCAAGCCGTGGATAACACACCACAGTAAGATAGGAAACCGGTCACCCGTTTAACCAGCTAGCGCGACTAGCCCGAGTGGGGTATGTCAATCCCAGTAGTACTACTAACAATCACCTCGCTACTTCGTATTAACGGTCCGAAGGGCAAAGCATACAAACATAGTATCATGTATATGCAGTATCACAACAATCCAATGTAATGTAATGTTTATGAAAACCACATATTTCTCTCCCCAAAAAATGGTATAAAGTAAAAGTGGGGCTGTAAACTCACCTTGAATTGATGTAATGTATATGAACAAGAACTTCACAGAATTTGCAATGCGCGATCGAACACGTTCAACACCTATTATTGATTGTAATCGAGTCTTTAATATGTGTTCACGTGAATCAAATTATTTGATAAGGTTCGGGTTGGTTTGGTTTATCACGTGACACGTACACAAATAGGGTTATATGTTACAAGATTAAGTTGAAATAATCGTAAATCGAGGATTAGAATTATGGGTTTTTAATAGGTATTAAGTTTACAAAGTATTTATTTGCATTTGATCCATTAGGAGGATTATACATGTATGTTTAAATATTTTAGAATGGTATAGGAATGGTAAGGTTTAATATATATTTATAATTATCTAAGGATAATTATAAATAGTATTTCGATTAATAATGAGATATAATCTTATTATTAGTTAGAATTATTTTATAAGAAATAATCTACAATTTCATTTGTAAATAATTTGTGAATCTACATTCAAAGATGATATAGTGTCCATTTTTATAAAAATAAGTATTTTAATGTTTATAAATAATATTTTGTAAAAATTTATTAAGGTTTTTAAATAAAGAAATTTACAGAAAATCATTTGTAGGATTTAAAATATGGGAGATTTATAATATTTATTTTTATAATTTTAAGGATTTTTGTATATTTTTAAAATGATTAAAAAGCTTTTTAAAAAAATAAAAGAGGTTGCCCGGGGTCGAACCGGGACCTCTCACCTGCGCACACACACATCCTTAACCAGTGAACAAAGCCGCAGCCGCGGTATGAATTGGTTTGTAATTTATTTAAACACAAACACAAGTTCTTCCCCGAATCCGAAGAACCCGAGAATGAAATTGATCCAATTGAACATGATTTCGCGTATGATAATGAAATTAATGATAGGGTTTTGATCCCTGAATGAAACTGAGTGTAATGATATGCTCAATCACCTGTTTTGAAGTCGATTTGAAGGTGGTCACTATGAAGAACAGTCGCGGCCGAAGTGAATCCGAATAGCAAGCAATTGATGATAATAATCAAATTAATCACACAGGTAGCTTCTAATGGTGTAATGATCGAAAGCCTGAGGTTTATTGCAGGTTATGAAGGCCGGGAGGGTGGTGTTCAAGTAAGTTGCAGGTCTCGGTCGAAGGAGGTGATCAATGGAAGTGTTAATTTCGTTTCAAATGCGATTAAAGGTTGAATTCGATTAAGAATAGTTATATAGTCGTTCAGGTTCACTTAATTAAATGAATTATTGGCGTTAGTGGTGATCGTGGATTTTTGTTGGCCGACAATGGAGATAGTCGGTTTTAGTGGTAATACCACTGTTTTATTCAATTGCGAGTTGCCCCACGCTCGACTCCACCACGAAATTAGGTCGGTAGCTTTAATTAGGTCACAACCGCGTTGGTTTGGGTGTGGGGATTCGCCGGAGGCGCGCCGGCGACGGTGGCCGGAGAAGAACAGGGGCGACGGGCGGGGGGGTTTAAAAGAAAAATTTGCACATTCAGCCCCTGAAGTTTTGTACCATTATTATTTTATGTTGAAAGTTTTAAACAAGTTTTAAAAGTTACAAAATTACCCCCTGCACTTTTAATTCTAAATTATTATTATTATTATTACTATTATTATTATTATTATTATTATATATATTATTATTATTATTATTATTAGTATTATTATTACTATTATTCTTAAATAATAGTAAATGAATTAAATTGGCGGTATGCCGATAAAATTATTTAATAATATTAACCGAAAACTAGGGTTGTCACAAGACTGAAGGTTCTTCATCAACAACAGCTCAAGATCCTCACAGCACAACCATAAGATCTTTACTATTGCATTGTCTTCAACTGTTTTAAATGAGCCAAGACCAACGAGGCTTGGGTTTCCAAATGTAATAGCTATCTCTTTGTGCAGGAAAGCTACAGATAAACAAAATGTGTGGATCATTGACAGTGGTTGTTCCAGGCACATGACAGGTAATAGGTCACTACTCTAGAAGTTTGAAAGAATTGATGGAGGGCAGTTGCTTTTGGAGGAGATGCAGGTGGTTACATTACGGAAGGGCAAGGTCACAAATGGTAAGCTCATCATTGACAAGGTAAACTTTGTCAAGGAGCTTGGATACAATCTTTGAGTGTATCACAATTCTGTGATCAGAGTCATAACATGCTATTTACTGAGCATGAGTGTATTGTTCTCAAGCCCGGGGTGGTCATTCCTCATGTGCACATGCTACTCAGAGCCCCCAGGAAAGGGAACATGTACAAGATGGATTTGCAAGAAAACATCTCCCTCAGGAGAAGTTTCATGCTTTCTATCTAAAGCAAATAGTGATGAATCTTTCCTTTGGCATAAAAGAATGTGCCATGTAACTTTAAGAACATGAATAAATTGATTAAGAATGATTTGGTAACTGGAATACCAAAAAGGGAGTTTACAAGTGATGATCATTGTGTTGCATGCCTGAAAGGGAAGCAACACAAGGTATCTCACAAGCCTAAGGAAAGAAATTCCATCACTACACCCCTACACTTGTTACATATGGATCTCTTTGGCCCCACCAATGTAATGAGTTTAGGAAGGACCTCTTACTGGTTTGGTGATCACAGATGACTTTACAATATTCACATGGGTATTCTTCCTTAGAACTAAGGATGAGACCCCTGAGATTCTGAAGAATTCATCTTAAAATTGAGAATCAATGTGATCACTAGGTCAAAACATAAGATGTGATCAAGGAACTGAGTTCAAGAATCAAATACTTGATACATTTTATGATGAAAAGGGTATTACAAGACAATATAGTGCTCCCAGGACCTCTCAGCAAAATGGAGTTGCTAAGAGGAGAAACAGGACACTAATTGAAGCTGTAAGAACTATGTTGTCCGACTCTAAACTGCCTTTACCTTCTGGGCAGAGGCAGTCAACACTGCTGCTATGTGCAGAACAGAGTTTTAGTAGTTAAGACACATGGTAAGACTCCTTATGAACTTTGGCACAAGAGGAAACCTTTCATTGGTTTTCTCAGGTCTTTTGGATGTCCTTGCACCATCTTGAATACCAAAGATCAGATAGCCAAGTTTGCTGAGAAATCAGATGATGGACACTTCATTGGTACTCTTCTCAAGCTAAAGCTTATAGAGTATACAATCTCAGAACTAGAATAGTTGAGGAGTCAGCCAATGTGACTTTCAATGAACACACACCCAGTGTGAAAGGTTCTGGTCGGATGGCTGTTGATCTTGATTTAGTTACAACTGTTTAACAAATCTTGTGAGCATGTTTCAGGAACTACAGATAATTGCCTACAAGTGATCCTGATCCAAGAATTGAGCTGAGAAAATCTTCAAGAAACATATCTCTAGCTCCAGTGGTAACTAATCCTGCAAATGAAGCTTCTACCAGCACATCAATGACAAATCTGCTGATACATCTGAGTTGCCTTCGTCTTCCAGTTTTGAGGCACAGAACTCAATGTAGGAACTTTAAATATTGGAGAACATGGTGGTGGTGACAGTGATCAAGAATTCCTTGATGCTGAGAACATCATATTAAAGAAAATCTCAATATTGTTACACACTTATTGGATCAAGTTAATCTTGATAAGTGTGCTGTTGTAGAGGGTGAATCCTCCTTGCCAGATCAGAATTTCTCCAATTTGGATCTGTCTAAACAAACTTGTTGTGATCCCTCAACTAGGATCCACAAGTCTCACCCTCTACAAAACATCATTAGAGATGTTGGTACTGGTGTAAGAACAAGAGGACAATCTCATAATACAAATATTGTCATCACTCTTGTTTTTATCCCAAATAGAGCCAAAGAAGATTGATGAAGCTCTAAAGGATGGACGTTGGGTTGAAGCTATGCAAGAGGAGTTACTTCAATTCAAGAGACAAAGGTTTGGAATCTATGTCCTTTTTCTCATGGGAAGACTACATAGGTACAAAGTAGGTCTTCAGGAATAAGAAGGATGATAGAGGACTTGTCATCAAGAACAAGGCTAGATAGTTGTTCAAGGGTATACTCAAGAAGAAGGAATTGATTACACTGATGTCTTTGCTCCAGTAGCAAGACTTGAAGCTGTCAGGATATTCCTAGCTTTTGCTACATCCAAGAACTTCAAGGTCTATCAACTTCATGTCAAGTGTGCTTTTCTTTATGGAGTGATTGATGAAGAGGTGTATGTCAAAAAAACACCTGGCTTTACAGATCCTGATCATCCTGATTATGTCTGCAAGCTTGACAAAGCTCTCTATGGGCTACATCAGGCACCAAGAAAGTGGTATGAGACTCTATCTCAGTATCTCTGTCAGCATGGCTACAAAAGGGGTACATTGATGGAACTCTCTTCATCAAAGGAACAAGAGATGACATAATGCTAGTTCAAGTATATGTAGATGATATCATCTTTGGGTCAACTAATCCAAAGCTCTGCAAAGACTTGAGAAGCTGATGAAGGATAGATTTGAAATGAGTGCCATGGGGGAACTCAATTCCTTCTAGGGATTCAAGTGAAGCAGGTGATAATGGTATCTTCATAAATCAGTCAAAGTATGTGCAAGACATACTTAAAAGGTTCAACATGAAGAATGTAAGGTTGCTAAGACACCATAGCTAGAAACCACTCCCTGGACCTGATCTTAAGGGGGAGTGTGTTGATGAACATCTCTACAGGCTATGATTGGGTCTCTTATGTATCTACAGCTAGCAGTCCAGATATTATGTTTGCCACTTGCATCTGTGGAAGATATCAGGCCAACCCAAGATGTCACACCTAACCACTGTCAAAAGAATTCTAAGATACCTTAAAGGAGCCCATCTCTTGGCCTTTGGTATCCTAAAAATTCTAACTTCAATCTGTATGCATATACAGATAGTGATTATGGTGGATGCAATATGACTGTAAAGTCTACATCAGGGGGATGTCAATTCTTAGTGGAAGGATAGTCTCTTGGCAATGCAAGAAACAATCCTATGTATCTGCATCAACTGCTGAGGCTGAATACATTGCTGCTGCAAGTGCTATGCTCAAGTGCTTTGGATTCAAAATCAGATGCTAGACTATGGATTCAACTTCAAAGAGACTCCCATTCACTAGACAACAACAGTGCTATCTCATCATAGAAAATCCAGTGCAGCACTCAAGAACTAAGCACATCAACATCAGGTATCATCTGATTAGAGATAATTTTGAAAAAGGATTAATCAAACTAATCAAAGTTCATACAGATGAACAATATGCTGATCTGTTCATAAAAGCTTTTGATGAATAGAGATTTAATATCTTATATCAACTATTAGGATGATCAACTTGAATAGCTTTCTTAAAAACTTAATCATATTATTTCTAAAACTATGTGTGTTCTATGTTGTTTATTCTATCACCATAATAAGCCCTAGTTTCTCTTTGAAAGAAAATTCTTTTAGGATATTCCTTAGATTTTAGAATTTACACAAGTTGCAAAATTCTTCAAAATCTTTGAAATATTTTTAGAGGCAAAATTTGCCTTCGGAAGCTTTCTGGTTAAAACTTCGAAGCAAAATACCCTTCATGGTCAAAACTTCTAAATTTAAATATCTTCAGAAGATTTCTTAGAATTCCAAGAAAACTACTTTTTGGGCAAAAAGCAAACTACTTTTCAGAGGTGGGAACAACACAATGGATTTCAAAGTTTATCCTTTTTCATTAACTTTGTCTCAAATCCAAACTCATACACATATCCAACGGTTACACCTCTTTCCTCTACCTACTCCAAATTCACCCATGCCTCAAACCAAATTCTCTGGAATCACTTTGCTTTTCACCTCTCTTCATCTTAAGTTTTCAAAATGCCAACATTCCAAACAGAAACAACCCAAATTTCTCCATGCAATCTATAGGCAGCACAATCAAGTTGCCTTGTTGCACTCCGAGAAAGATGATAGTTTCTCAGAGGTTTGCTGTTCTTGCTCTATCCAACTACTACACCTCACTCATCATTGATCCTATTCTTTATGAGGATCACCTGCTTGACTTTTGGAGGACATGTGAAGAGGTTATTATGGATGGGGAGAAGGCACTGTCTGCCACAGTGCAGGGGAGGACAATCTTTATCACTCCAGCCATCATCAACACCATCTTCAGCTGGATGATGAAGAAGGTGAACTGTCTTTCCCAAAGGAAGCTGTCAACTATCCTTGAGCAGATGGGCTATGAGGGAGATTTCTCTGTAAAGACCTTTAGGAAAGGAAGGTCTCATTCCAGTGGAAATACCTACTCCATGTAGTGATTCAATCTTGTCCAAAAAGCATGGTGGGTGGGACCAGATTCTTGAGGATCCTCCTTTATAGTTCATGGAATGGTACAAGGGGTCAAGTTTAGGTACTCACAATTTGTTTACACAAACTTGCTTGCTAACTTGGACTCCTTAGAATACTATGTGTTTCTAGTATGTTCAAACACATCTCAACTGTGAACTTGGATCACAGTTGAGGGAAACAAATACTATTCTTAAATTGGGACAGATGAAGCAGCATCTTTAAGATTATGAAGAAGCCAACTGTAGGCTTCTCAGGGGTAGAAACAGCCCTGGTCTCCAAAATGTTAGAGCTCATTGCTCAAGGTGACAACCTAGCAACACAAAGCTAGTGTTGAACCCACACCTTCTACATCTCAACCACCAAAACAGGCTCAAATCATCCTCACCTACCAAAGAAAATCCAAACGAACCCTGCTCAAGCTATTGAGTCTGTGCAGGTCCCCATATACTCACCCATACAGGAAGAAGTGGATACTAGAGCTCCCACTTCTCCTAAGGAGCAAACCACTCCCATCTCTTCAAGAATCAGTGCTGATGTCCTCATGATCAGCTGATGAGCTCATAAGCCAAAATGCCTTAAGCCTTCACTCTGAGTCTCAACACTCAAGTGAAAAACCTTCAGGGGACAGTTACCATCCCCAGCCTTTGGACTTAAATACCCAAATTCCCAACCTTGAATTCTATACTGATGGGACTTAGGCTTCAGTGAGCATCATGAATCTCTCTATCCCTCCCCTACTCAAAGAGAGGAGTGCTTTGAATTACCTATGTCTATCCCACATCAGTCACCCATTGCTGAGGTGGGTCCTTCTGAACTTGTTCAGGGGATCCATATGGAAGAGGCTCTCACTTTTGCAAGTGATTACATCATTAAGACCAACCATGGCAACTCAGCCATTGACACTTCATTGAGGCTGTCAATGAGCAGAGGAAATCCAGCAGCCAAGAACCCCATGCTGGTGATGAGAGTGAGGATCTAGGTCCAATTCTCTCATCCCCCCATGATTCTTCTGATGAAGATGAGGGGAATTGAGACTAAAAGTGCAACAACTGACATAAACATGCACTTACTTAGTCTCAAAGGTTAGTCATCTTGAATTTCAAGTGACTACCTTAAAAAATAGGGTCAATGATCAGCAACTTGAGATATCTATCTAAGGAAAAAACTAGCTGGAGACCTTTAAGAAGAGCTCAACCAGGAACAAAAGAACCTGAGGATGTGGTGACCTAACTCTAGCTCACCTATACAAGAAGGTGATGCTACCAAAAAGGGGGAGAAAGTCACTACAATCACAGAACCTGGGAGTTCTTCAAGGAGTATGGACTGAGGACTCACCATCCTCTCTTATTGTTCCTACTCAGCAACCTCCTCAAGTTCACATTGATGTGAACATCCTAGACTGCTTGTTTCAAAGTCTTTTGGGGAGGGTGTATCAAGGCAAGAAGCTGAAGAGATAGACCAAGGCAATCAGGTAATATTGGTCAACTGGATGTTGAGGCAGACCCTGAGATTAGCTTCAAAGGGAAAACCTTGACTGAAGGCCAGTGATAGAGCCTGAAAGTCCTGTCTTACAGTCAACTGATGAAGTGACAGAAATTGAAACCCTGTCACCCAACAAACTACTTCAGCAACTCAACCCCTCAGTGAAACACTGCTGGTGAAGGTGTATCACAGTCTCTCTCCGGCCAGAGTTTGGATGCTACACCAAGCAATGAAGGCCAAAGCTCTCTCCACCCTGTGTCACAAAGGTCTGTGGGTGACAAGGGAAAGGGTTCTAACCCCTGAGGAGATTGAGGAGGAGGAAAGAGAGAGAAAGAGGAAGCTAAGGGGAGTAAGTTCCACTGGGTCTTCAAGCTTCATGCAAGCTGCAATCAGGGCTGTCACAGACCAAACACTCAAAATGATGAGTTGAGGGCAGTCAGGATTACTTACTTAGACCGGAACTATGACATAGATGGATTATATCTCTCCCCTTAGAGGAATTAAATGATCTGGTGATATGAAATGTCAAAAAGAGAAAGGAAGGAAGCTGAAGATGCAAGAATTCTTTGAGATCAAAGAGAAGAAAAGACAACAAGATTATACAGTATTCCTACTCTCTCGCCAGTTCAAGAAAGTCCTGTGCAAGAGGCTGTGGCTGCTACACAAGAACCTCAGGTAGATAAAGAAACAGATAAACAAAGAATGATAGACTACCTGAGTGCCACAGGCTTCTACCAGGCAGAAGCACTTCTTCCTTTCCTTTGAGTACATTGAGTTTGAGTATCTCAAACAACTTGAACTTCAAGTACTCAAAGAGCAGAAGTTAACAAAGAAGAAAATAAGGGAAGAAGCTGCTAAGTCAAGAGCTCTCTCAGAAGAACTTAAAAAATCTGATGATAGACAAAGAATGATGAGCTTCTTGAAGCTGTATGGATTTCTGGAAGGAGACTTGGCCCTATGTCTCTATCTACTATGGATGAGCATATCAGGGTGATCAAGCAGAAGATCAAGAGTGGAGAGCTTGCTGACTTGCACATCCTCCAAGTCAAGCTCTACCTCAAGTAGAGGTTAAGTTGAACAACAAGAGACAACTCAAAAGAACCTCCAGCTTCATCTTCTGATCCACAGCAGGGTCAAGGCCAGCCTCTTCAACTATGATCAACAGCAAGGTCAAAGGCCAGCCTCAACATCTGACCCACAACGGGTCAAACTCCCTCTCCTTGAACTGTGAGGGAGGACACCCAACTGAGGAAGACACAACTAATCTACAAGGTGCTGCAGGCCAGTCTCTAGTTAAGACTGCAAAGAGGAAGAAGAGGATGGCTTCTAAATCTGATGCAAAGAAGAAGAAGAAGTCAAAATCAACCTCCTCTGATCCTCAGGATGAATCAGAACATCCTAAGGAAGTGCAAGAAGAGAAAGCCAATCATCTCCAATTCAAATGGCTCCTCTTGCATCAGGAAGA